>JAPMNP010664784.1:0-10929 GCA_029874935.1 Atherina boyeri | reverse complement strand
ACGGAGACAAAACGTCACAAGCATACACACACTGGGCAGCAGGTTCAGGTCATGGCCTGCGGGTCGTGACATGTATAGTTTGATTTAGAAACAAATTGAATTTATTTCATCTTAGCAAATTTACCTTCTTTTTCTCAAGGTCTGGTCTTAGAGGCGCTGATTATTTTCTTTAGCAGGAGTGTTAACTAATCCTTTCAGTACTGCATAATCTGTACATTCTTTTAATCTTTATTTTCAAAGTAAAATTTTTGTAAACCAATTCTCATTCTCTCTCAAAAAAAAAAAAAAAATACACACACACACTCTAGTGTATAAATGATTCATGCCTCCCCTTTGAGATTCCTTCATCTGATCATCTTTCAGATCTAGAACTGAACGAAACTAAACCCATTGTTGTGATTAACACATTTAGAAAACTCCTGATTGCACCCAGCCTTTTTTTGTCTTTTTCTTTTTTTCATAGTTTCTCTGTGACTCAATAGTAAAACAATAATGCAAAGTTTGTCCCCTATTTGTTTTCTAAGGGACATATGCAAATTGCTTTGTAAAGATAGGATCAATCAGTCAACATCCATTACTGAATACAAAACAGTTTTCCTGTAACATAAGACCCGAAACTTGGAAGTGAAAAAATGAGGCTCAAACAGACTCAGATAAAATGATCTCACAGAGATAAAGAAAGTTGCTTTATTTATTTTCTTGATCAAATATTAACCCTGACAAGGACATTAGGATCTCTCAATAAACAAGGATGTTTGTTGAGAACACATTCATTTCATATCATTGGTTGCAGATTAATTAGATGTATTATTGTGATTAGACTGAAACTGAAAGGAGTCATGAGTAAATGTGACCATTTTCGCTTTATGAGCAGTTTTATGAATCCTGTTATGAAGCTTTTATTAACAATATAATGAAACTATATTCTCTGCTTGTTATAAATTGATAACCAGGATTGCATCACTGCTTGCTACTTCACTGTATCTCTTTGCGTTTGATTCTAACTTATTTTGTTACCTCAAACTTGGTTGCAACACTGTTGCAATGTTTCGAGTTGGTACAGCCAAGTTATATCCCTGCTGTTTGAAGGGATAATTATGCACTTACTACTGGAAGAAAGATAACGTGACATATTACTTCATGCATTTAAAGCTCATTAGATCTCAGACGGTCTCCTGCTGATAGCTGGAATCCATGGATCATCTTTGTCCCTTAACAAAATTAGTCAAACTGGTTTCTGTTTAAAATGAACATGTTTTACAATAGTTTGTGGAATTGTGAGATACGCTCTCTTGCTCTTTTATGATTTGTGATCAAGTCACTGGATAGCAGTTTTCCCATATACAAATGAGATGGCAGAGGTTGTTGGTGGTAAAAGACTTTTATTGAGGACATGGAGGTCTTAGATAAGGTCCTGCTTGTTTGAAAAGTGTAGCTGCTGTCATAAGAGAAATGCTGAAGGAAACGTAATGCTTCTTCTTTGGCGGCACTTTAAGTCATGTTATTGTTGTTAATGTTGTCATTATTTTATTCTATAATTTTCTTATTTCAAATCCCTGCTTAAGTTGTTGCCTCAGCAATCCAACTTCAGATAAGCGGCAGAAAATGGATGGATGGATCTTTAATTTCTAATATTAAATTTCTAGTCTTAGTTATTTGTTTGTTTGTGTAAGAAGTTCATGCTGGCTTGAGCTGCAAGCCAAACCTCTGAGGAAGATACACTGCAACACCACATCATCGAAAGGGTAATAACCTCTTTAATGACAGTCTAATGTTAGTCTTCATAATTTTACATTGGAGCATCATTTTCAAATCCTCTCAAAAGACACAGATTTGGTCGTTTTTTTTCTTTGAATTACTGATGACTGCTCATATGCACCTCAGAGATCCTTTGACTGGCCTCTCTTAAGTGCTCATTTTATTAATACTCAGCTATGTTACTGTTCTGTTGCCAATGAACCTTAATTACATGTTCCTTCTTAGTACTGCTGAGTTTTCCAGTGTTTTTGAGATGCATTGCATATGTCAAATTCAAGATGAGCTTTCATCTTTTCATGAAATAATGAAATATCGTACTGTCAACATTTACCAGTGAGTGCTGATGTTTCAAAAGATTCCCTGGTCCCATGCTTCTCAAATGCACATATTTTGATTGAGCAAATGATATCAAAACATTAAAAAGTCACCAGTACTTGTTTCAAATAAGCACAATTACATCTTGAGAGCCAAAAGACACATCTCATCTCTTGAAATGATTTTTAAGCAGTAAGAAATCCAGGTTATTGTAGTTTTCTTGTTTGTAGGAGAGAAGTTCAACTTCAAATATATTAAAAACATTGAGTCAATCTTAAAGGCTAATGTTTTACATTTTCATTTGCCTAACCCCATGGGATTATAGTACAAAAATGCAATCTGGAATTCTATGTTGAATGCAACAGTGTTTAAAAACATGAAATTGAGTAATTGTGAAAATATTTTAATAAAAGTTTAACCAATCAAATTTGTCGGTCCAAAAAATATGATTGATGGAATGTTTTTAATGCAATTTTCTATCGTACATTTTAATTGAATGGAATAAAGACAATCTATGCATCAGTAAGAAGTGTGGATTCTTTGTGACCATGTAGTTACAGGCGGGGTGGGTTGTCATGGTTACTGCAGCAGGAACAACAGGTTCCAAGCCGACTACCTGATATGCTAAGCGCAACAAAGGTACAGTGGCCTTTAACCCAAACAGCGACCTTTTCCAAAGTATTCCCCACATAAAGGTTGCTTGTTTGCAACCTTCACACACGATGGACTCAAGTTTCCTTTCACTGTAACTCCGTCAACAAGATACGGCTACAGGATGGTGCAAAAAGCAAACAAATGAAAGATTAATGAAAGTATTCAGACACAAATCTGGAGCTTTAGAGTCTCTTTAAGTCTGGACTATTTGCTCTTCTTGATAGTACGACTGTTTTCATTGCAATATTTTACCAGCATAATATACCTTTCAATTTTGTTATTTGAGGGCCAAACAAGAAAAGGGATAATTAAAGAGGAAAAAAAAGCTTGGGATGGGTCACAGGGTCATTCTGAAAAGATTAATAGTCTAATTTAGTTTAGTTTATTTTCACAAAATAAAATACAGCAAGTAGACAGGATGAATAATTAAAGTGCAGGAAGAGGAAAAAAAACAGTCTGGTTTAACTGAAGCCTCCACCAAAAAATAATTAAAACTTGTAAGGATACAAAACAACAGCATTAAATACAATGATGTTGATAAAGCAAAAAATAGAGAATTGGCCTCCATGGGTAAAATGTTAGGGAGGATGGAGATCCTTTGACTGGCCTGTATTGTGTAATTGAACAAATGAATTTGCTTTAAAGTAAACATGAAACTGTTTAGGAATTTTTCCTTCAGTGGACAAAATCTTCTAAATGAAAATGCAAATTTGAAAAAATATTAATTCTATAAATTGTCAGAAAGAATATTAACTTCTGAATCTTTCTTTTTCACTTCTTATTCACTATTTTATTCTTTGATTAATTGTGCCCTCTCCATGTGGGAGGAGAACACCCAGGTGGGAGGATTTCTGTGACTTTGGTTATCCTTCATTTGCATATAGATCAATAAAAATGCACATCAGGAACACAGAACAAGCACCATAAGTAGTTCTTGAATTGAAGCCTGGAGAACGCAAACAGAGTCTGAGTTAACTTTGAGTAGATTTTATTCTTTTAGACATAGCATGCATTGGGTCATATTGTCCAATTAATCTCAATAAATCATGGAGTGGACTTTTAATTTAATTTTTATTTGGGGTAAGTCAAATATCAAACCCACCGAAACAACTGGATTTTTTCTTTAGAAATTGTTCTATTTGGCGGTGGGAGGAATGCATTTTCAAGCAGCAAGGAAATCTGCAGATCAATTAACTATTAGTTTAAACTTTGAATACTTAGTGGTGCATTTTTAATGGGTATTGAATGAAAGTAATATCAAGGTTTTAACTTACTATTTGCAGGATTTATACTTCTTGGTTTGAAGATTACTCAACAAACAGGTAAGTTTTTTCCTCCTATTTTTTCATAAAAAAACAGTCAGGTCACCTCACTATGTAGAGGAGCTGGCATACCAGCAAAGAAATGGTAATTCCCAATGATCACAGTAGGAAAAGTCACGGGAAGGGCAGGATTATTCCATTTCTAAATAACATATTTGTCTCAAATCTTCACTTAATATGAATATTATTATTTTTTTATTTCTCATGAGAGTTCAGGGGTGACTGACAGAATAATTTTACGGATAGAAGCAGCTGAAATTAGTTTCCTTCAGAGGGCAATAGGGATAGGGTAACCAGCTCGGGCATCCAGGGGAGTTTAGAGTCAGCCTCTGCTTTTCTGCAACAAAAGTGGCAGCTGAGTTGGTACGGGCTTAAATAAGGTACTTCCTGATTGTCTTCATAAGGAGGTTTTTGAGCACTCTCAGCTGGAACAGGACCCACAGGGACAGGGGTAGGCAACTCTGGTCCTAAAAAGCCACAGTCCTCCAAGTTTTAGACATGAACGAGTCATAGTGCAGAACTTGATAAGCTGTGTTAGAGCAGGGACGCATCTAAAAGCTACAGGACCGCGGCTCTCGAGGACTGGCGTTGTCTACCCCTGCCCTGTGAGGAACTGGAGAGGGATGCCTGGATTTAACTCCTGAATCAATCTTTTCTGCAAACTGATCTCAGATAACTCAACAATCACTCTATGTGGCAATAATCAGTGGCCAGTGAAGTTCCATGAATAATGACATGTTTAATGGGCAGTAACATGCTCCCACTGCTAGATTTCAGACAATCTGGATGTTTTTCTATGCTTGCTGAGAGATCTGCTAGAGAAGCAGGATAGTCAAGACAGGGGATGGGGATAAATATGGCTTGTACCAGGAATTAGCTTCTCTTAGTTCCAAAATTACATTTATGGTCTTTGTAAATTTTGGTGATGCTAAAATGCTTCATTACCAAGTCAAATTCTCTTGGTCAGTTTGTCAAATAGGTTAGTTTATCTGAAGCTTGTTTTGATTTATGGTCAATATTAAAACAGCAAACAGCTGCTAATGTGCTCATGTGACTGTTTGTTGTTATTGTAGTTATATCTCACTAGGAAGATGTGTTATATGCTTCCCAATCAAACTATAAACAAATCTTGTTGATGAATTCTTCTGCCTTCATGACACCATTTCCAGGCAATGTTGCGCCGAGAGGAAGAGCTACACAGTCTGCAGAGCCAGTTTCAGCAGAGACTGGTCCAGATATGGCCATTGATGATTACCGTAGTCTTGGAGATCCAGAAAAGACTTGCGCCTCAGTCCCAACGCAAGACAACCCCTGGTGGCTACTGGACCTGAGGAGTATCTACCACATCACTGCTGTTTCTATCATTGGCATGGCATCCTGTTGCCAGGAGCAGTTGAATGGTGCAGAAATCCGCATCGGCCTCAGAAACGACTCCAACAATGAAAAGTGATCTCAGCAGGAGAAAAAAGAATATAGAGATGTTAGTACTTACCGAAGAGTCATACTAGTGTTTAATCATCCTTCCTGGTTTCTTCCAGATGTGCCATTATCTCCGCTGCAGAGGGACAATACAAATACGACTTCCAGTGTGGAATTATGCTAGGTCGCTTTGTCCATGTGATTCTTCCTGGAAGGCAGAGGAATTTGACTGTTTGTGAAGTACAAGTTTATGGGACTGTGCTTGGTAAGTTCCACATATCACGACAGATTAATGCTCACATACTGAAAGCAAAAGGAATTTGTAACACACAATATTTTCCCCATGGCCATTGGGGCTTTTGTAGCATTTGCTAGCCCTGAATTCTTGGAAGAACAACACATAGTTGCACTCCAGCATTTCTGACCCAAAAGGATATTGAAACGTCTTCAAAGGGCAGAAAACCTAAACATTATGCAGCAGTTGAGGGTCCTGTCACCAGGGGCGTGGCACCAAATTCTGGGCCCTTTACACGCTCAGTGTCAGTGGGCCCCTATTCATGCCAATGCAGGAAGCGTGTGAGCAAAAAAACTATTTAAAAATAAACAAACATAAATATCTTTTAAGCTACAATCATATCAGATTATAGGCTATGACATTTTCTTTCATTCACCACCTGAGTTGATATATTTGGTCTATTAGTGTTAAAATACCTGTAAACCTAATGCTACATTTTGTGTTTTTTTTACATTTGTGCAAATTTTGATTTAAAAAAAATTATTGTTTAACTGAGATTTGTTAAAGCAAGCTCACTTTGTATTTATAGAGCCATTTCAATGCAACATGAAGTACTAAACAATAAACATAGGACCAAACATTGCTTTTTATGTCGACAGTCTGCCTTAAAAATGGGGCTCATTTTTGCATGGGCTGAGTCCACACAGCTCATTATCTCAGTTGGTGTTATCAATATATTCTAATATTGATATTTCATATCAATATTTTGAATTATGACACCAATCAATTGGAGGGCCCAATTCATTAAAAAAAAAAAAGTAAAAAAAAAAAGTGGAGATTTTCATGGGCCCTCTCGCTACTCGCGGCCCTGGGTAGTGAGGTCCACTTTTCCCCCCACTACCACGCCCAGGCCTGTCACTATGCCTCCAATTGATCATGCGCTCTGCTTCTTGGCCACAAAGACATCCCTTTGGTCATCCGGTTAGCTAGCATTACCCTCCACTACCCGGGAGGCTGGTGCTCAAACCCCGCCCGGGCCCTCCTATCACCCTGCCACAATTACATCCTGGTTTTCACTTACTCTTTTGTCCCCTGTTCATATCTAAAACAAACAATCAATTAACATTAACAATAAAATCAAACAAATTTTTTTTATTTTTCATTAAGAAGAAGAAGCATTAAAAAACAAATTGAAAACAAAATTTGTGAAAAATTGACAGGAACTAAAAAAAAAGCTAAAACCACAGAGCAAATTTAACCTAAAAATTTATTTAAAAAAAAATCCTTCATTTAGCCTTTTCACAAAATGGAAACAAACAAAATTACTTCTCATATAAACAGTTATTATAGATAACTATGAGATTACTAATTTAATTATTGTAGTGCAAAAGGTATCCGCCAGGGGGCAGACAAGTATCAGACTATAAACAACAGGGTTTTGAGAAAAGTTTTTTTTATGCCATAAAATGATGGAATAGACCTCAGAAACGGTATCAAATATGATATGAACATTGTTATAGGGTTGACCCATGACCACATTGTCATTTTCAACTACATATAACTGTGTAATGACACTTGTTCAATAGCAACCTATGTCAGTTTTCAACACACAGTACAATGCTCAACCATAATTTTCTGAAACTCAGGATTCCTCTTTACAGCAGGATATTAGGGGTTGAAATCACGTTTTATCACAATTTGATATTATATCAGTTCAACAGACAACAAATAAATGTTTACTGAAATCACACATCATCAGACTGAGATTCAGTGTCGCTCATACTTAATCATAAAAAACTTGGTTAAGTATTAATGCCAAAAATCGTCTTCCAGTAAAGATTTACTTTATTCTTCCTTTGTACAAGTTTTATTTAAAAAGTCTCAGAGGAGTTTAGTTCTTAAAGGCAGGGTCCGTGATGTTTTTCTAGAGCACTTTTTACAATATTGATTTAATTCATCCTCAACACCTGATTGTAATCAATTAATTAGATGTTCTATCACTAAAAAAAACAAAAAAAACACTGGTGAGCATAAAGGTCTGGAAAAACACCATCCAATCATTTGACTGTCCCGTCTAAATTATTGAATGGTGATATGTCAATCAAAAACAGTTGGCATTGGTCCCTCCCCCAGACGCTTCATAGCATTGCATGTTCCTGTTCTCTGGAGGCGTGATTTCGGGGGACGTCTGAAGAACGGGGTTTGGACTTCTGAATTGTATATTTTCAAACTTTAGCTTGCTCAAGCTGTTTTTCCAGAAACCTGGACCCTACCTTTGAGTTATGTCACATAAGTGACCTAATAAATATTACATAGATTACATCATATGATTTTTCTACAGAAATCTACATAATCAAAGACTTTGTTATGTTTTTGCTTGTGGGGAGAGTTTAACAGATGTAATGTGTTCTAATCTTGATCTTAATCTTTTTTTTTTTTAAACTACAAGTAAACGTAGCTGTGAGAGGAGTTGCATCCCAATCTTCATCGAGGTGGAGAACAGCAGGAAAAGCCAGCAGTGTTGTAGATGGTGTTGAATTTACCACCTGCAGCAAGACTCAGGACAAATCCGGTCAGTGGGTGAAGGTGGATCTACTGGTTCCATACAACGTGACAGTGATCCAGCTTACCTTCACTGAAGACTGTTGCTATGGTGTTGAGGTCCATGTAGACAACACAAGGTATGGACTCTAATAAAAAAAAAACAATTCAACGTAGGTTACCAAACTTCCAAAAAACCCAATTACATGATCAGTTGTGTTAGGTTTTAAGTAAATTGTATTAAATTACATTTTAGTTCATGCATCAAAGCCATTAAAGGGCTGTATATGACCTAATACGACTGTGAAAATCTGTTCAGAGGAATCTGACAGATTGTGTTACTGGATAATTGAAAGCGTTGTTCAAACTTTCCTCCTCTTTGGTATTACTTTAAATAATCAGCTGGAGCACTGATCTGTTTTTCTCTCAGTGTGACAGTTGATGGTCCGTCACTATGCCTCCAATTGATCATTTGCCCTGGCTACTTGGCCACAGGGATGTCATTTTGGTCAATTAGTCAACGTGCATGACTCTTACCTGTGAGACTGGGGCTCAAACATGGCCCTGGGCGTCCTTTCACTCTGCCACATCAACAATTGAGCCAAATGAACCAATAAGTATTTTAATTGGCACTGAAGACTTCTTTTTTTGTGTGTTTGTTAGCTTGATATAGATTGTTATGGTAAAACGACTGTGAGAAAACTGACAAACAGGGAAATTGCTGACTGTAGTCTGTGCAGAGATGGTGTCCTTATGTGAAACACATTTTGTTCAGCTGTGTTTTTCTTGTAGGAACCATCACAAGTATAATAGTGACTGTTGATAAAGGTTAAACATATTGCGAATGCGAAGTGATATTTTCAGCTATGTTTCGCAGAACCACTGCACACTTTTGCATGCTGATATGGACAATGGCAATATGACGTGTTGCGAGAAAAGCCTCTTTCAATCACTTTCATAAGAATATTTAAATAAAGTTGGAGAAATATTAACAGGTGACCAATAAGAGACTCATTTTTTAATATCTTGCTGCTGTCACTTAAACAGATCACACGCTGTTACTGTTTTGTATTTTGCATGTGAAAAACACTTCGTAGCATCAACCAGAATGTGACCACTTGTCGATAAAAGGTAATAAAATCAGCTGCTGTGTTGTCCGTGGCCTTCTTCTATACTCCATGGTTGTGGTCTCTGGCTGGGGTCTTCCTCCATTGTATTCTGGACAGGTGCATGGTCGTTCCTGTGGTGGCTGCTGGTTGTGTGGATCTTGGAGTCCTATTTGTCAGCTTCTGATCCCCGGAGGGGCGTGGTTGCATTTACACAGTTATTTACATCAGTGAACACATTTCACCCCTTATATTTAGCTTTTACACTAATTTTCACTGACACACATGCTCATATAGTCACTGTGTTGTCCTGCAGGTTTAATCACCAATAGCTCCAGTTATGTTTTAAGTTGTTGCAGCTGTTGCTGTTACTCATGTCTTCTTATAGGTGCTCCTGATGATTTTCCGCTTTGTTGACTTAAGGGCTTGTTTTGAAGTTTACTTTCATGTGTAGGAGCTGGTTGTCTGGTTTCTCTGTTTCAGTTATACAATTGTTGTTGCTTAATTTCGGTTGTATCTTCATTCCCCTCATTCTCATTTCTCCTCATATGCCTCCTTTCTTTGTTTCCCCTTGTCAGGTTCAGCATAAACATCCAACTTAGCAATAAACAATATAAAAAAACAATTCTCAAGCATCAATGGGAGCCTTAAATCCACAAAGCTTTATTTCCATTAAATGCTAAGATCCCTTTGGCGAAGCAAATTTATTTAGCACAACACAACATCCAGATCATCATACTTGCCATAAGAATATTTAAATAAAGTTGGAGAAATATTAACATGGTACTGAACAAATTTTTATGCATTGGGGCAACTCATCTATATAGCCTGTTGATAATCTAGTTAACTTTATCCTGACATAAACACTCTTGTTAACAAAACTAAAGGGAAAAAAAAGACTTACATCAACAAATGTTAGGGGACTGTTAACAGATTTTAAATTTGAGGCCATTTCTAAATGAAATCAATTAGATCTGAGTTAAAAAAGGATTTTAACCTTCCCTCACTGTTGGTGTGTTCTAAATGATTTTTTTTTTTGTATCTATTGCAGATGTTTGGGAACTCCCAGCAGTTTCCAGTCTCTGGTGACTTTGGATTGCGGAGGAATTGTTGGTCGCACTGTGACTGTATTCCAGCCTGATATTCCACTGACACTGTGTGAGGTCGCGGTCTTCAGCAACTGGGAGAATCTTGAAAACAAATTCCCACAGCGACCTCCTCCTGATGGTAAACACAATGCCAAAATCTCCTGTCTTTCAAAATCACTACCAAACAGTAGTGTAGAAATATTTTTAAAATGTGTCACTCGTGACCTGCATACAACACCAGCGATGACATTCATCTCAGTCAACATGGAAATATATACTTTCATCAATGAAGATGAAAATAGATATTAGTGTTAAAGTCTTCTCAATTAATTCAAGATTTTGGTGAAAAGAAAGGGATTGTTCTTGTTTTGTTTAACCCTCGTGGGCCCTTAGTGGGTCAAAAAGACCCGCATCCTGTGGCGGTGCGTGGCGCAGTGGGTTGGGCGCCCGCCACATGTGTGGAGGCTATAGATCCTCGCCTGCAGTTGTGG
>JAPMNP010664773.1:0-13672 GCA_029874935.1 Atherina boyeri | reverse complement strand
CTCATACTATATTGGACCGGCAATCAAATCCAATACTCACAGTAGCTTCTGGGCTCAGCTCACATTTCCATTAGCTTTCAAACTGACAATCATCATAATTTCTGCTGGGATGAAAAGTTTTATTGGCTGCATATGTTTCTAAATGTCACTGTTAGCTGCTATTCAATAAATTAGCTACAGTGTTATTCATAGCTCGAATAGAAAGGCAGAGAATATGACAGTTAGATATAAGAACATCCATATGAATATGAATATCCATTCAATTTAACTGATTACATTTTTCACAGTGGTACAAAATTCAGGAAATTTCATCAGTATCAGAAAACACAAATTAGGTGGAGCATGGCAATGGAATTCAGCAAATCAGATAACCACAGAGCCAATAAAGCAGATCTAACAGGCGATTTTCCCTTTACCGGCATGTTTCATATGAGCTCATATTTACACGGCACTGCTAATGGTACCATACATAGATGCAGTGGGATTGTGGGTCAGGCCGGGAATAACACCGACGAGGAAGTTCAGTATGAGGCTTTGACGTCCAGCAGTGTGATGCAAGAAAGAGCAACATACTAAGAATATCCTCATCAAATGACAAGCATCACATTAATGCATTTCCTAATCAGTCATACTGTACATATAAATACTGGGGATGTCCCAGTCAGCTATGCTCAGTATTTCAATGTCACAGCTTTTAAAAGTGGTCTGCTTGACCAAGGAGATGTCAAATGCCGCAAACAGAAAAGTTTTAACCTGTAAATGGATTAGTGTAGCTTGCTCTCTGCTCTCCCAGGAATTTATAGCGGGAAGCATATCAAAACGTCTTCATTGCCGCTTCTGTTTAGGACACTCGGATGATTTATGTTGTAAACAATTCCCTTTGACCCGAGAGCCACATTGTCTGACCCTTGCTTGACGCCATTACACAGATGCTCACCATCTTTGTAGCAATCTCATAACATAGCAATATGATACTGAGGATCAATAAATTCAGACCAAAATATCATATGAAGATACAGATTTTAAATGAGGATAAGCTCGAAAAAAATGTCTATGCTAAAAGACAGCATGCAGTGCTTACAATGATGATGCTTGCTAGGAAATTGTTCCACTGTTTTGGTTTGGTGTATCCCGTTGCAAACATTTGCAAGTTTTTCATAAATACAAACTGCAACTAGATGCAACTATTTGATCATAAAGCAAAGAATCACGCCAAACTAATTCAGAAATAGGACACAAATGTTAATCTGTCCAAAAACTTTTTAGACCATTTAGATTAAACTACAAGCATTGGATTCATAGTTGTTTTAAGACATTTCACTCTGGATCAGAATGATGGATGAACTAAAAGACTGACAGACCAAGAAACTGAGGTTTCCATGTCACTAAGTGTGACCCAAAAGGAAATCAGAAGAAACTCACTGACAGTTTGACTAGGCATTGCAACAGCTTTGCCATATGAGAGTAGATAAGAATAACCGCTGTAGCCATACATCATAACGCCCCACCCTTGCAGCCCTGAAAGCACCATAAATCAGGCTGAAGGAAAAGGACAAAAAGAGTACCAGAGAAGGAGGTGATTCCATAGTTTATTGAAATGGAAAGGGGAAACCCCCAAGAGGAAAGAAATGGAGAAGTGGTAGAATGATGAACACACCAAAGAAATATAATGGTAATGCCTTGAAGGGTTCTTGGAGGATTGGATGGATGGAAACTGAGCACAGAGGGGGTTGTGGTGGAGGAGGACTGAGAGGCTTCAGCTTCTCCAAGTCACGGGGGACCCTGACTGTGGCACCGTAAATCTCCTGTGACTGTTGACACGAGTGACATGTAAGATCCCCAAACACAGTTAGGAAGTAGGAGTATAACATGGTCATGTCAGTCAGCACGCAGCCCCACAGCACAAGAGTGCACCCGACGTACAAATAAATATGATAAAGATCCACCTTTGAGACTAATAATTTTCGCATCTACAGCTTTTTTCCCCTACATCTCCCATTTCTTTTCTTTCTTTGATACAGTATCATTCCACCACCTGGGGAGGTGCCCCTCCAGGACATGCACCTCCATAGTGGAAATCTAGGAGTTATCGGGCTATCTGAGATTGGGTTGGATTTCTGCAGAGCTCGGAGTGTGGTGACCACATGCTTTGAAAGGGGATCCCCTGGAGTCTTTCTTCTCACGTATACACCTGTCTGCTTAGGATACCACTTCACTTCAAGCTGCTGCTCTGTCTGTGCCGCTGGAGTCTGGAGTCTCTGAGGAAGTGCATTCCTCTCCTTGACTCTGAATGATCACATAACACTCAACCTACCAGGGTTTATGATCCCTCTGCGAAGCAAGGAGACTATATTGTTGCTATTGGAAAAAGTGAAACCAGTTCAACTTCTCTATCTGCAAGGACTTTTTTTCAATTGTTCTTGTCTATTCATCAGACAAAATGATAAGAAATTGAAGCGAAAACACTCCTGTCCCACCAGTCCATGTCCATGAACTTAAAAGTGAAAACATGAAGAAAAAAAATGCCTACAAATATTTCAACACTTGATTTTTTATTTTACTAATGAGTTACCAAAGCCATGCTGGGTAGACAGGGGTATATTTAAGCTGTATATCCACGTGTAAAAACAAGTATTTATTGCGTCAGTATCCCACTGCCTGAAAGGCTTCAGGGAGTTTCTGACCTGGTCACTTGCATGCAGGTTATTGCTTTTTACCTCAAATTCCCACTAGGACTAAGCTGACATGGACCAAAGTTTGTTTATAATTAATTTGCCTTTATAACTGAGGATAAAAAATTGTTTTTTTTAGATAGTGAATAGTTGAAAAAGACATATCATATACAACAATACTCTAACTCAAACATGGCTGCTAAGCTAACCAAAAAGGTGTCAAATTTCACAGTGACAGAAAACAAATCCTCCATCTTAGCACCATTTATCACTTCACCTCTCTGCAGCTTTCTCACCAAAGCGGTTTGAATTCTGAGATAAGGGTCTTGCAGGTCACCAGAAGCAACATGTGCAAACTTCTCAAGAAACTAACACGTTAAAGCAATCTGCCCGATGATTTAATTATAAACTGGTCTCTGGAAAACTTCGGACACTATTTGAACGAAAAATAATGAGAAAAATTATTGATCTAAAAACAGTTTACTTTTAGAAAGAGTAACATGTCTGCAATATATTCAGAGGCAAAATGGTCATCCATCAGTTACAAGGTTGCTTAGTCCTCAGTTCATATGTAGAAGTGTGTTTGGGGCAACATCATGAACCCCACATTGCTTTCAATGTGTTCCTTCCTTTATAATAAAAATGAATGAAAAATGAAGGTGATGCAAGGAACTTACATTTTTTTACAAAGAAAAAAAAAATCATTATAAAGTTGATTCCAGTAACATGTTGCAACATAAAACAGCAGAGGGTATTATAATTTACTTAACCTAATACCTAAGGACTCAGAAAATCCTAAAATGAGCTCAAAAATTAAAGCAGAAAAGTGTCTTTAGGTCTTGAAAACCAAAATGAGCTTTTGAGTAAAATATGCTTCCATCCTTATCATGGGTTTTTCTGGAAAGGCTTTATTTGCTCCAGCAAGACAACAGCACGACTCTGTCTGTGGTAAAAGAGTACAGATGATAAAAGGGGAAATCTGAAGTTCAGACCTGTGCCCTACTGGAACATTTAACATTTAGTGCTTTATGAGATTTAAAAAAAAAAAAAAAAAACATGGCAAAGGAGGCTGGTCTTCTCTTCTGGTCCATGAGCTCATTTCTTAATTGGTAAATTTCCCAACTTAAGGATAATTAATGGATTTTTCACTAACTTTTACTTATCAGAAGAGGAGAACAGTTTTGGAGCAGGATTTCAGGATGGAGCATGATAAACGATTAAGTCACTATTTGGGAATGTTTTTATTCTCCCTGATGATAAAATGTACTGCACTTCTCTGTAAGAAAATGTCGATGACAAAGTATTCCTGACCTTCTTGTGAGGAAGCATGGCTGCAGCACATGTAGAGGCAGGTATCTCTTAAAAGCTGCTAAGACCATTAAACACCCCCCTCCCAACACTGAAACCGAGGGGTATTTTGGGTCAGAGGCCACACTCAAATTGAGTATATCATAGCAACTTACCAAGTTAAACTTCCCAGGAAATTATTCAAGGTTTGAATGACAACTGATTACAAAGTAGCTTATTTTTCTGTTGCTCTTTGTCAGAATCTCTGCAAGCTTCCATGATATATCCTACACAGAGAAACCTGAGAGAAACCAATTAGCCACCACTCTTAACAAGCCCTGATTTTTTTTATTTTCTGTTCTATACAAAAAGGTTTTTATGCTGTTGAAGCTTACATTTTCTAATCAGCTCCTACAATCATTGATCAGTCATGCTATTACATGCACTGAATTAATTATGTAAAAACTTTCAGTGACAAAATTTGTTACCAAACGTGAGATTGAGTGGATTATCTTGGGTGCAAATCTCTTTTGACCTAAAGTTTACCTTCAACACAAACAGCTCACCTGCTTAGATTTATTAGCAGATAGCCTGACCATTAGCATGCTCTGCAGCTGCATGCTCCTGCTTGTCCAGGATAATGCCAGCTTCTCCACGAGTCCCCACTTTAACACTTAAAGTTCACAGGCAGGCTCATGCTGTTTTTTTTTTAACATATGCTAATCAGTGTAGCAGCTAAGTGAGGTAAATACATTTGTATGATCTTAATAACATTAACTTTGTGCTTTGCCTCATTATATGAATCATGGTGTCGCAGGAACACAGTTTAAATCCCAGTTTCCAGCACTGCACCTGGTTCTGCTGCAATAGCTTGAACAAAGTGGGTCTAGCAAACAAAAGAAGGAGTGTAGCTATTTGAAGTCCTTATGTTCCCATCCTGTTGTTAAACCCACACATAAAGACAGAAAAGCCCACCTTTAGCCGCTTATTAAGACACAGAGAAATATCACTGAGAATATTAGTGTACAGATTAGGTTACAGAATAATAATAGATGCACTGTTTTGTTTAATCTCAGAGCTAACACACTTCCGAATTTGACCAAGTCACAGAGAGAGGCGAAAGGGGAAATTAGTCAAGATTCTTCATTACCATGTAATTTGGTAACACTCACATCATGTAATTTCTGTTCAGTCAGTGGGTCTGATAACAGTATTATCACTAACACAGCATAAGGATACAGACAAGCTTTTCGCTAACTGGTCGCATTTCCAAATTTTCTAAATCTGGCTATTTAAAGCAGCTAGGATTCAATCTTTCGTTTTTTGTTGCCTTACATTTGTTATATTTGTCATATATTTGTTGAAATAAATCTACGAATAAGTTATGTGACAGATGACCAAACCAACACATTTCTCTTATACTTATCTAAACTACTCATATCTGAATGATTTCAGAGAACCATTTAGTGTATTTAGTCCCAAATTGATATGTGATATCTGAAGATGGTTTTCCCGCTTTCAGAAGTGAGGCTTATATGAAAAGTAAGTATGAGAGTCCGTAAAGACATATACTAAAAACCAAAGCCCATCAGTCAAAGTCAGAGTAGCTACATTAAGATGATACAGAAAAGAATCAATTATTTGAAAATGTCAGGGCCAGTATTGGATGCTAACAGCAGGAAGCAGGATGTTCACTTTTAAACACTTGCAGCTTTTAGTTAAAAAGCAAAAAAACAAAATATTTAAAATATGTTTTAAACAAAATATGAATGTGATTTCTTGTTATGCATTTCCTTGCTCTCTTCATTCAGTCACTTCAAACAGATGATAAAACATGACATTCGAAAACTATGAGAAGCATCCTAAAGGAAAAGATCCTTTTGTTCATTAACAATAAAGTTTCAAGCATGTGGCACTCTTTTACTTTTACAAACTCACAGTCAGTGTTTGGCTTAAGTCTCCTTTGACCCCTGCCTTTTAAAGCTGCTACCCTTTCCACTGGCGTGAACAGAGGCGGCACCTCTGTACTGGGTGTCAGTCATGGCCAACTGCCCTAAGTCTTTGTGATGCAAACACTTTTGTGATTGACAGAGAGCAGGAAGTTTAGGTTTTTAGCAGCCATTAAAAGACAGATAAACCCTGTGGAAAACCTTCCATCAAATGTTTCCTCAGCAATAAAACCCAGTTTGGTTTTGTATCATGGTGCATTGGTGTATTAATAATACAGGTCTCTTACCGCTGTCTTCAACTGTGAAATAGAAGATATCGCTTGTGGCATTGCTTCCGTCCAGCAGCACATAACAGATCTTCATTTCATTGATATCAGCTGTTGGTGTGACAAATATAGAGAGATACAGCATCATCAGAAATGTAATGATAACAATGACGACAAAAACACTTTTACAAGGTTTTAGTTTCAGACTTTAGACAACAATTAATGTCATGTTAGCTGCAGGATGAATGTTATTGATGTTTACTTTTAATTGCGTCTTTATTATCAATACAGTCTTTAGTACAGTCTCAGATTGTTAATCCAATATCGGCTTAATGACACAACTATCCCATCCAACCTCCTTCCAAGGTCTTTTGATGCTATTTCAGAAAACATTTATGTTTTTGAGTGTAGGCGTGCACAATTGTGTCCAAGGCAAGGCAAAATATGACAAGGCTGTGTTGTGATATTGGATTGCTCCCTGTCACTAGTTTTAACCATTCTGAAAGACCTGGTTGTTGATGCATTCACCACATAAAAAGTATTAGGATTTGGAGTTAATTTTATCTGATGTGCAATATTGTCATCTGACAAATGTATCGTACTCACTCAAATTTTATTTCAGTTTTAGTCTCCACTAAGTCCATTAAGTCCTTACTTCACGCAACAAAGACACACAAATTAGAATTGTGTAGAAAGATTAAATGTTATGCCATCTTACCTTGTGTGAAGGTATTGATGCTCTCATTGCCCGCCGCAGTGTTCATGATGAAGCCATGCAGTGGAGCCTCAGACACAGTGTACTTCAGGATTTTCTGAGGACTGTCTCTGTCCTCTGACCGAAGGACCTTGCTGGTGATCACAAAGCCCAGATGCCCTGTTTGGAGGACTTTTAGTGAGGCAGCAGCTTTATTAACCAAAATCTGGGGCACACCGTTGTCCACTGTATTGATGTGAATGATCATCATCTGAGGCTTGCGTGTCTCATACACAGTGTCAGGAAAGACATAAAATTCAGTATGAGTGCCATCTGTGACAGTAAAAGAGAAGCTGTCTTCATTTGTTTCAGTGCCATCGTGCTTATAGCTGATAAGATTCTCGTTCAGGTCCTGCTTGGTGAAGGTTGTAATCGGTTGAGTGTTATTGAAAAGCAGCTGACCGTGCACCGGCACCTGCGTGACTATGAAGCGCAGCAGGTTGTCAGGTGTGTCCCGATCCTCTGCTGTCAGCTCAAATGGTGTAATGAGCTTGGTTTCTCCCTCCTCGACAACCAGCTTATTCACAGTAAGCACAGGTTTTTTATTATCTACATCAGTTATTGACACTCTGAAGGTTCGGAAAACTGGATTGTAGCCATCTGTCACCTCAAACTCAAAGCTGTCCATTTTCATCTCATCATCCGAGGTGTGAATGTAGTAGATCTTGTTGCCAGCAAGCTGCAGTTGAGTGAAAGTGGAAATGGGAACACCTGGGTAGTCGGTACACTCTAAGTGTCCTCTGCTAGGTGCTCTTGTAATGCTAAAGCTGAGGTACTCATCAGGACTGTTGATGTCAGTGGTACTGAGGAGATCTGTGGTGAGAGTCACTTTTCCTCCTTCTTTGAGTGTCACGCCTTTATTAACGACGTCTGGGAAAACCATGTCAATGCTCCCAATATTTATGTAAAAGTAACGATCAATTAGTGGATTGATACCATCTGTGACATCAAATTTCAAGAGGTCACGGATGCCCTCCTGGCCTGTATGTACATATTGAATGAGTTTTTTGTCGATTTCGTTCTGTGTGAAATTCATTCCCAGAGTTATGTTCCCTAAAACATCCCCAAATTTGCCAATACGCTGAAGATAGCCTTGGCCTGGACCGTATCGCACAATATATGTTAATTTTTTGTCTTCTGAGTCGAGATCTGTTGCCTTTAAAACTCTGTTACTGATGAGTTTTGTCTCTCCAATCTCAACATCAAGGCCATCATTGATAGCCATTCTTGGTGTCTCATCATCTACAGGAATAACCATGATGAGAACTGTTTTTTCCACTTTGTGCTTGCCATCAGACAGTCTGACCTCAAAGCTGTCTTCCTTAGTCTCAGAGTCATCATGTTCATAGACAATGTTGGATGCTTCTTTTATTTGTTCCAAGTTGAACTTCTCTACTGGGATTGTACCGGTGGTGAGCTGCTGAACTATTACACCATGCTTAGGATTTTTGACGATCTCAAAATGAAGTTCGTCTCCGGGGATGTCAGCATCAGCTGCGTTCAGAATTGGTGTATCAATAACAAGACTCATGCCCTCCATTACCACAAACTCACGTATGAAAATCTCAGGCTTCTCATCGTTTGCTGGAATGATGACAATGGGAAGGAAGTGGCGCTCAGAGAAGTTAATACCATCAGAGCAGCGGAAAGTGAAACGATCCTCCACAGGTTCAACCCCTTTGTGGATACTTTGGACATAGTAGATATGACCAAGGGTGATATCCTTAATGGTAAAAGCCGTAATGGCAGTTCCAGCTCTTGATTTCTCCGATCCTGAAGCTGGAGAGATGTTCTCCACATAGCCAGATGTTGGTTGGACAATGATGGTGCAAAGGATATCATCATTGTTGGTGTCAACATCCTCAGCTTGAATGTGGTCTAACGCAATGACATTCTTCTCTCCCTCTACCACAACAAACTGCCCACCAACACTGACAATAGGTGGGATGCTGTCAACAGGAAGGATGGTTACTTGAACTGTAACACCTTGGACCTTGTTGCCACCCACCACCCACTGATCAGACATATCAGACAAAGTTAAGTTGAAGGAGTCATGTTTTTTGATTGGACCGACTTCACCAGATGTGTGAGCATACACCACCATCCCGTTAATGATGTCCTCCTGGGTGAATCTTTCAGCGGGAGCACCACTAACAAGGATTTCGCCCAGCTTGGGAGGTTCTTCAACAATAAAAGTGAGCATTAGGTCATCTGTATCTTCATCACGGCCCTGAATGACATTGCTTGTTATCTCTGTTGCTCCATTCTCTAGTACATCAATGGAGGCTCCGAGGACACCCTCTGGGAGCATGATTGTTGGGGTCTCATCATCAACCGGCTCGATGGTGATCTTAACAATGATGGGTACCTCATGGAAGCCATCACTTACAGTAAGTTTGATTACATCGCTGAGGGATTCCTGTCCTCCATGAATGTAAGCTAGACGGTCATTTGCAATGTCGTCATGCACAAATGTTTCACCGTTTGACATGTCAATCCCTAAATACTGGAGCTGCCCATTTCGAGGAATCTGGGTCACAGTGAAGATGATATTTTCATCATCTGTATCCGTGTCAGTGGCATGCAGCTCCTTCCTGGTAATAACGTAAGTATTTCTTTCCATAACGGTGAAACCTGTGTTAGTGATGACTGGTGGTTTGTTGTCAACTGGCTGTAGAAAAATGGTGAATAGTCCATCTGCTGTGTTACCAGCCGAGTCTTCCACAATGAATGAGAACTGAGCTACTTTCGGGGTGATGCCCAGCTCCTGGTCTGGGGGCTTGTAAGCTATTTTGTGGTGATTAACCTGGGCTTGTGTAAAATCTGTAATTACTGTGCCAGGGCTCTCAGTAAGGACAATTTCACCTAGGGAGCCTGGATTGTTTTCATCTGTGTCAGTTGGTGGTTTAGTGATGGTGTATTTCAGGTCTCTGTCATCTGAATCGAGATCAGTATAACACAAGAAATTCTTTCTAAAGAATGTGAGCTCATATTCCTGGACTGTCATGTGAAGGCTTGTGCCTGGGACAAGCTCAGGGGGAAGGTCATCAACAGGATGGATTTTAATGGTGAACATGTGCTCCCCCGATTGATTAGGAGGGTCATTGTCATCCTGGACACGGAACACAAACTGATCAATCACAGTGGTGGTGCTATGGGGTCCAATGTGACGATAGAACAATTTTCCATCCAGAATATCTTGCTGAAACCATTCAGTTACCACCTGCTCAAACATCTCATCTGTCTCACTGAACTTCCATTGAGACGGGTCAGTGGGTGGCTCTACTTGCCTTAGCAAAAGCTCCCCTACAGTGGAGTATGGGGCTTCCAAGATAAACTTAATGGTGGAGTCCTCTGAGTCAATATCTGTGGCACTCAGGATGAAAGGAGAAATCTGCATAGCTTCATTCTTGAACAGCACCAGGCCAGTGTTAGCATTAATAATAGGGGGCTCATCATCAGTGGGAGCAATCGTGATGGGGAACAAAAATTCCACTTCATTTCCTCCATCAGTCATTCTAAAAATGATATTGTCACTGTAGGTGTCGCTGCCGTCATGCTGGTACACAACAATGCCAGTGTCTAGATCAATGGGGGTGAAGAATTTCCTGCGTGAGCCTAGCACAGTCAGGTCTCCATGCTTTAAACCATCAACAACTGTGATTCTCACATCTTCCAGGTTATCCTCATCACTAATCTCTAGATTCTGCAAGCTCGAGAGAGCTCGAGATTGCCCTTCAAACAATAGCTGTCCTGTATTTTTGGTTGCAACAGGAGCCAAGGTATTCATAGGCTTCACCACAATCATAAAAGCAAAAGGATCAGACACTGCACCATCAGTATCTACAATTTCAAACTCAAGCTGGAAAATTCTCTCTTGTTCCGAGTCCTCTGAGGGTGGCTTGTAGGCTATTTTCAGATCTTTGATGTCCCTCTGATAGAAGGAGGTGATAGGGAGATTCTGATCATCTGTACTGATGATATAACCATGCTGAGGGCTCAGTGTTGAAGTAATGTTGAAGATGAGATCATCTGGGTCAGATTCAACATCTTCAGCAGCTAGCATGTCACTTGTAATAGCTGTCATCACAAACTGATCAATCTCCATCATCATCATGGCTACAAAGCTGGGTTTGGGAGCCGTGTTCTCCACACCTTCTTTGATCCTAACCATCATTTGGAAATGCTCTTGCATTATTGTGTTGCCATCATTATCCTGCAACTCTACCATCATTGGAATATAGTCTCTGTTTGGTGAATTGGTTTTGGCAGTGTGTTTGTAGCGAATGCCCAATTTTATGAACTCATCACAATCAACCATTTGGCCATTGGCTGGGCTATTCATAAGTGTGCCATACCTGGGAAGACCTCCAGCGCCGACCAGAGTGGTGATCTTACACTGTGTGACGCCGTCCTCAAAAGAAAACTCCAGAGCCTTTTTGTCAATGAGATTGCTGTTTCCATTGAGCTTTTCAACATTGAGGGGCATATTCCTGGTGAGGATCTCAAGCTGCTGGAAAACCACCTCCATTTCCAACATGAACGGGATGATAACTGTGTCTGTCTGGGAGTCATAACGAAGCTGAAGCTTTACACGATCCTTGCTGGGGCTCCGAGATCCAAAATGAGTGTATTTCACATCATCTGCTCCAAAAGAACAGGGGAACTTTTTTGGGGTTAACATCCCAGGTGTTTGGGCCAGTGGGTCATTGTCTAGAACTGTGATGTGGCAGCGGTCACCGGGCTGCACTTCTGTTACCAGGTCATTCACAGGATCCACAAACACAGACCTCCCAAAGGGCACCCTGATCCCATTGTTAGCAATGATGATATTGTCTTCATTAGGTCTGGACCTGTGGTAATAGAGGTGAGCTGGATCAAACTGCTGTGAGGATACTGAAGCAAAACAGGAGCTTAGAGGAAAAATAAGCAGCAGGCATCTAAAAAATGCCCACTTTTTACAAAGTAGGGAATTTTGCAGACAACCAGCCATGTCCACTGCTAGTTGCCTTGCAATTTCTATCACAAGTCAGCAGAAGCAGCCGGATTCCTCTGCTGAGAAAAAAAAAAAACATAAAAAAGAAGCGTCTTTCTGATGGTTTGGGCCTCTGAATCTGTCCTCTATGTCTCTGTATTTCAGTGTGGCCACACAGAGACACAAGTGTGGTGAATGCTGCAGGGCTGTGCAGGTAATAATGAAACAGTAGACAGTGACAAGCACAGGCCCCTCCTTCTGTCAGCACAGGGAGGGAGCCTCCAACCCCCATTGCTAATTTAAGAAAAATCATTGGACAGGACTGAGAAAGTTGCTCCAACCAGCACTTACCCCTCTCCTCTTCTCTTGCTGAAAAAAATACTGTTTAGGGGAACCAAATCAATACAAAAAGAAAGATAATCAAACAGAGTGAAATCTGTGTTACCAAAAACTGGAGCTGTGTCTATCCATTTCAAACAAATAAACATCTTGCGTGTACATGATTAAAAAAGTGTAAATAGCTATAAATTGAAGTTTCTCTCTTTGAACTCATGATCTGTAATTCTAAAAATAAATCCGCTGAACATATTTGATATCTTTCAAAGTCAAATTTACAATTACAAATAGGTTTATATATAATCATTGATTTGAGTGGGAACTGATCATTGGAGAGCAAGACACCAGTGCCCTCTAATGGGTTAAGGCTGTGCATTCAAACTGGATAAAGGAAGGAGTTAACCATATTGTCTTGCTTTTACTAAACACATTACCTAGTTTGAAACAGATGTGCATTAGATTATTTCACAAGTGGTTTCAAAGTTATTTTGAAGTCAAGGTCTTTTGAATTATTACTGACCTATGTGGTTTGTAGAAACCTTCACATTCTCAGAGGGATGAGAGTTTAATGTCATGACAGCACAGGACCGGTCAGTTGTTCTGTCTCTGATTTAACTCTCTTGACAAATTAAACTGTTGTGAATATTTTAGTTGATACAAGAATAGATTGTAGAAATTAATTTATCAACGGACTTTCAATTCAGCAATCAATGAACTAAAATTCAAAGTTCACTGTCAACATGATCAGTGGCCTGAGGATGTGTGAAGACATTTGTATTTTGTTCTCAAGACAGAAAACTTCTGAGGTCATGACACCTCGGCACCGGAGTGGCCAGTGGGTCCCACCCTGAGGAACAAAAAACTTGGTAGGACAGGTGTGTATACACACTGTTTGTCACACACAGAGAGAAAAAACAATGCAGCTCAAACAGTTTGTCAAGCCATTTGCTGTTTTTCAAGCATTTTAACTGGATTACATGAAAATCAACATCAGTAATAGCAAGAAATCAAAGCAGCTTTCCCATTAGTACACACATTTCTTTCTCATCTTCATCTGATGTCTTTATAACTTCTATCATTGTTTTCTCTGTCTACACACACACTGTATTTTTTAAATTCAAATAGTCTTTTGTGTAAGTCTGTATTAACTATGACAGGAACCAGCCTGACATATTCAGTGTCTTTTGAAAATGTGGGACTATTTCTCTGTCAAGCAGTAGTTTTTGATAATAACACCCATATGGTTTACTGCCTATTTAGATATCCTATTTATATCAGGGAAAGTTCCTCACCTGTTTTAACAAGATCTACATAATTGATGCCTACAAGCCACACTGTTTAGCAAGGGTTTTGTTTAAAATATAGTTTTAACATATTTTATATGAGCAAGAATACAAGTTCAAATAAAAAAGAAATAGATACAGGTACATTTG
>JAPMNP010664737.1:0-15171 GCA_029874935.1 Atherina boyeri | reverse complement strand
AAGTATTTCTGCGGTCTACAGATATGCTGAGTTAGTTAAGTTCCTCAGTTATAATAGGAAGGCTTGTGGTGGCTGTGGTATATTGTCTTATGTAAAGTGACAGCAGAAGAGAGAGATATATGTAGTGATGAGAAAGCTATAAAGTGAGAACATTTAATGCATGCTGTGTTGTCAGTGAGGGACCTAGGGATACTGGATATTTTGACATTTTGGACTGTACTGGAAATACAAACAGCTACAATTGCAAAAGTATAGCTATACTCAAACTGGACAGCGTCTGGCTCACCTACTGTGTGCAGCACTGATTCAGATTCCAAACCTTTGCATAACAACAGGACTTTGTTTTTTAAATATTTTCCAGTCAAAAAAAAAAAGTAATGAAAAATCTGATTGGTATGGTGTTGGCAGTAATATAGGTATTGTACAAAATTGATGCGGTAGTAGGAGCATCTAAAAAAAAATCAGATTCAGGGGGGCGGAAAGACTTCTTTTAATAAATAGTTGAACTTTAAGTTAAACTATTTTTATGTGGAAAGTAGTTTTATTTAGTGTCCTTCCTGCTTGCTGCCCTAAGGATGTATTCTTGGCATATCCAGATGGAAGGAGGCCCCAGACAACGCTTAAAGGACCAGATTGATTGATTGGGTCAGTCATAAAATGATGTAACACGAGGACTTTTGAGGAAGAACAATAATAATGATAATGATACATTTTATTTGACAACGCCTTTCAAATCACCCAAGGTCGCTTCACAAAGTAAAAAGAATAGATTGTAACGAAACCAGGAGAAGTGATCAAACTTGATGTCTTGTAAAAGTGCTACTGCCTGTGGAAAGTGTGCCTTGTCGAATAAAAAATATATAAATTCTCACTTGATCATAAAATACAACTAGAGACCAAGCAATTAACATAAACCTATAAAAATGTTGGTGTCATTGCCTAATTGTAGCTTTTTTATATGGCATTTGTTTAAGGTGCCACAATTTTATACTTAACTAAAAACTGATGTATTTCCTAATGGGGGGGAAGTCACTCTCTCTGTAGCTAAATAAAGTTGTAAACTGGCTCCCATCATTACCACATGTTTGTTGCTAAATGATATTCTAATTTCAGCTTCACTTACAGTACATTAATTTTCAACCAGACCTGTCTGTCATGCAGTACATACAGTGCAGCAACCTTGATACATATTAGAAATACCAACACCTTGATCAGAAAAATTGGCTCATTTATTCTCCAATTAAATTTCGATATTCATAATCAGATGTTTATTTTTTATATTACGTCATAAAATCAAGTACTATTGATACACATATAAAAGCATTAATCCTCATTTATCATGTTTCTTTTTTTAAATGTTTGTGGAGCTTAGGTAAATATGTTTGTCAAGCAGTTGTTATCAATACCTGTCTGATTTATGGCACCTGACCTGTAGATGTCTCTGTGGGTGGCTGTTTGGGAGGACTGTGTGTGTGAGACGACGGCAGTGTTTTTATCTGTGTGGTGGTGACTCGGAGAGGAATCTTTGCAGGACAGTTGCTTATCTTGGGTGTTCTGGCCTGCTCCTTGTGGGGGCCAAATGTGCCAAAATACACCACCAGCTGCATTTTGGTCTAACACAAAATGTTACAAACTGGGACCACCTCCATGCTGCGTGCTGTCTTGATGATAGGATGATGACATAGGCACACTCCCAAATGCAACTAAATGGCCAGTTACCAAATGGTCATCCATCTGTCAAGCCTTAAGGAAGGGTCACTCATGAGACTACTGTAAGGGGATTTCACTCTGACATATCTCTTAAACTCTCCTAAAGGGTAGAAAATATCTTCCAAAATCAACCAGGACAGGACTGGGTTTCCTTTAAGATTGGTTTTCCAAGAGTTTAAAATAAGTTAAATTGATCCATGGCAGTTTTTGTCAGCATTATTAAAATGTTTATAGAATTTTAAACAAATTTTGCATAAACATTTCATTTTAAAAAGTTTGCATCCATAAAACTGAGGAGTTAAGAATTTTATTTGAAATTCAAATTATCTCTATTTGTGTCTGCATGTACGTGTGTTACAGAAAGTGAGAGAGTTTCACCCAGGGGGTTATTCCATGGCCCACCCAGGCAAAGTTTACCCCTTTTGTTATCTGATTGTAAAGCTCTCTGATTAGCAATGGACGGGTCAGTTTCCCTCCCTTTGTCTCTTTTTGTCTCCCTCTTATTCACACACATATATGCCTCAAGTAAAGAGAGGTTAAAGAGAAGGGAAATGAGATTAAGGTAGGATTCACTAGGATGTGATGGGTTAGCGCTCAGTAGTAGGTGGCCTTTACATTTGGAACAGCAGTGACAATCAGTCACAAGATCAGACATATGATCACTGAAGTATTTTGAATGGTTTGTGCCTGTGCTGCGGATTTTAAAAAGTTGAACAGTTCTCAATTTTCCACTGCAAGCGTTGCAAAACAAAGTAAAGCAATGAACCCAGAATCCAATTTGCTCAGACACATAAGACCTCACCTCATTCAAAGTGAATAAGAAATGAGACAGTTGAAGTCTGAGTCACTGGGACTTCAGCACATATTTGGATGTAAAGGTTTAAAATCTGTCTCTTATGTAATATGCTACACTAAAATGTTTGTCATAGGAATTTTTTATCTATCATGGGGATCCTATATGGAAAATTGAGAAGCGTGTCGAGAATATTTTTACTTGTCTGCTTGGTTATAAATGGAAAGAGTATAGCATAGCTTTTTTTAACATCTTGGTTGATGTCGATTCATCAGCAAGCCTGACTGTACAAACAAATCTTAGATATAAGTTATGTTTCATATCAGTTTAAAAAGTCAAAATAAACAAGTAAATATGATTGTGTTATATTTGTATAAAGGCCCATATAAAATGCCAACACGCTACAGCATTAGTAGTTATTCTTATGGATTCCAGTAATAGGTTTTCTGGGAGGGTTGGGTCAGTGATTGGTCCATTATTTTCCTTTTTAAAATATATTTTATTCCCAGCATAGATGCCTGCTGCACCTACATTTCCCATGCGTGCACACACTTGTATACACTTCAGATAGGTTGTGTATTTCCATTTGATGTGCCATGCTAGTCTTTTAAAAACAATGTTGAGATTGCCTGAGAGATAGATATGAAAGTAAAGAACCAAACACACACTCACACACACGTAGTGCATACACAGCTCAAAAGTCAAAACCGACAAAACGTGTCCCGATGCTATCATCATACAGTACACACAGGCACCTCAGCACCTTCAACGCTGTTAGACTTGGCCACAGTTGCACTCAGACTCAGTTGAAGAAACTGTTGCAGCCGAAACACTGGTTCCCACGCATCAGACTACTGGGGAAGTGAAAACAAGAGCAACAGGAACTGCCACACNAGAATGAGAGAGAGAGAAGTGAGAACAGAGGGGATGCCTTGCAAGTAATTATATATATATTTTTTTAAATAAATCAATTGAGATATTGCTGCTAAGTTGGGGATGAAAAAACGTGATGATATGGAGTCGTTGAACTACCTCAGAATTATTGTGTATGGGGTTAAATCTGTTTGTGCTAAATTGAAATGAGTGGTTGCTGAGGGAGGGAGAGGAAGAGAGAGTGATAGAAAGGGAGGGGTGGGGGAAAGCAGAAAGATAGAAAGACTTGTCTGTCCTTTGATCTGCTTAGAGAGCCGCAGGCTGAGAATCAGGAGGAATGTGAGAGGCCGAGACACGTTTAGTGTTAACCTTCACTGGCCATGTTGCATGTGCATGTGTGCACATGTGAGTGCATGAGTGAAAAGAGTGAATTGGTGACAGGATGTGCATGAGTGTCAAAGTCTGGTCTTGAAAAGAGAAGATGTTTTTTTATAGACCTATGTATTCTCACACATTAATTCATATTCACCATTTTTACATATGTACACATGCAGCATTTGTAGATGGCTGCAAATATCTACCATGTCTTATTTTTTTCTTTCTCTTTTTTTTTTTTTTTTTACATTAGCTTGCAAGTGTGTTATGTGTGTGGCTCCTTGTGCGTGTGTGTGCTGCTCTCTGTGGTGACAAAACAGGGGTCGTATTTGTGTGTCCTGGCATTTCCCACTCTCCACCCCTCCTCTCTCCGGAGACTAGAGGGAGAGATGGTGAGAAGGGGGAGGGGGGGCGACAGTGGTGGTGGTGGGGGGGGGGGGAGCATTCCATAGGCACGCCAAGACATTCCGAGGGAAACCATCCCAAATATTTCCCACTGTGTGTGGCGAGGGTTTCACATCTCCTGTTACACACACATGCACTCACGCACACACACACTTACAGACATGCAAGTTTAAAAATGTTACAGGGGAACTCAGACATGAAGAGAGTCTTCACAAAAGATCAGATCCGTCTCACAATCACTGTTGATTGTATTTTTGTCTGACTGTGAGAATGACAAGTCAGCAAAGGCCATTATGATTGCTTTTTAACTCATAAGTACAATTCTAAGAATGAATGAGTAAGTAAAGCACAACCACAAATATTTTTAAAGCTTTACTGTGTGTTTTTTTTAAAAATGATTTCTCTACTGCAGTGAGAAAAGTTGACTCATTGAAGAATTAATCATCAGAGGCAAAAAAAAAAGAAAGAAGGTTCTTCACTCGAAAGCATATAGACTTATAAGTCCTGGCTGTGTTTCCATCTCCACTTATGTCAAGTCAAAATGAAGGAAGTTTGCACAATGGGCATATTTCCATAAACTGGGTTAGAGTGAGCAAATAAGGCTGATAGAAGATTGCCCTTTAAGCTGTGTTAAGCGCATAGACTGTACGCAAGAAAAAAGTGTTGGTTTGTGCATTTTTAAAGCCCCACTGTTTGGTTATTTCTGTGATTTTAAAAGCCAGAAGTTTCCAAATATAGACATGTAAAAAATAGAGCTGCACTTAGATTATCGATGCCTCATTGGAGAAATTAGTGTGTTTTCTGGCTGAATATGTGTTTAATTAGCAAATTGTTTACAGAAAATACTGATCTGAAGGAGTGAATTTGGCTAATGACACCATACAGGTAAACATTTTTTTTAGTATCCCATAAAAGAAGTGAATGGCTTTTAAGTGGAGTGTATTGGACCCCAAGAAGTTCAGGAACCAGCCCCTGCTGAGTGTCAGTGTTTGTACAATATCTAGCAGTCGGTCATGTTATAAATTACAAGATTATAGGAAGAATGCCATGACACATTAGGAGAAAAGGTATTTATTCTATCTGATAAATATTGAAGTGATGTTTACAGCTCAACTGTGTTCCACTTGTCCATTAACAGAGACCAAACTTTAGATCACAGAAGTTTATATGATCCTTTTACAATTTAAAACTCTAATTATATGTACATTTGTTAAAAGAATTGGGATTAAAAACCTTTTTAATACTCGTAATTTTGTCATAATCTCTCTTGCCTGGATGGCGGGTTGGATAAGCCTCAGCCAGCCTGCAAACTGAAAAACAACAATGTGGGTATGGAAAATCAATTAATGAATTCACTGCTTTCCTGAAGAAATCATTCTTACAGTTTTCGGAGATATAGTTTCCAGTTATCAAAAGTGTGATTATTGTCAAGCAGGCTTGTTCAGAAGAAGAGTGAAAATCTGCAGCTCTTTGAGCAGACACAACAGTAGACACACATACACACAGATAGATAAGAAAGAAGATGAGCCATCACTCACTAAGCATTTAACAAATCAGGTCTGCTCTCTTTTTTCCCACAGTCAAGTTGGCCGCAGGATAGCATAGCAATAGAATGACACCTGTGTGTGCGGTTGCTTGCATGATATATATCAGTGTGTGTCTCTGCATGATTGTGTAAGAACATATAGTTACTCAGACACAGGTTAATATTCTCTCTTAGTCAGATAACAGGATGAACTTTTGTTCATTGTACATGTAGAAAAGTTACTCATGATAATTTGGCTAGAAGCCAGTTTACCGACTTTTCCTGTGATGGCCTATTTTTCAGAGGAGTATAAATGGTAAAAAGACTTCACTTCATATAGTGCATCTGTAATTTTTAGATACAGCTTTTTGACCATTATACTGCTTGTTAATCCATATGCATGCCTGCCCATTTCGTCTCTACCAAGCTTTGAAGACAGGGATCGGACTGACAGCCCTGTGATTATTTTACCACTTGAACCAAAAATGCACAAAATATCACTGAGATACATTTCACTTTCCAAATTTTTGTCGTGACGGTCCAAAATGGAAATACGACAAAGAAGAGTATTTTTTATTTTACAGGCACTCAGTTGTGTGAAACCAGAAATAAAAATATAGTTGGGTGAAAACCCTGCATAATGCTTTCAGTTTAATGCAACACATACAAAATGACTATGTATCTCCCCCTTTTTTTGAAGAAAATCCTGAAAAAAAAGTAGAAAAAATGTCTGCTGAGAAATTGTCAGCAACATTTGACAAAAGGAATTTTAATTTTATTTATTTATTTCTACTGTGAACTTTTTCTCTCCGCATCTGCTTTCCATTTTCTCTCTGTCTTTCATTCTCTCCACTTCACCTCCTAATTTTGGTTTAACATTGTTTCTCTGGTTTTGTTCCCTCTTCTTGGTCTGTGTTCACAGAGGAGTTGATCAAAAACACGTGAGAATTCCATGCTTATTGATTAAGATCAAATGCAGCATCTGTTGTCCATTGGCTGGCTATTACCGCATCATTTTGTTTGCATTACATCTACTGTAGACCTTCAGGACATATGCAAGCAGTCTTCACTAAACATCTGGCTCTTTATGCTCTTCTGTTTCTCAAAATATGCTTCTCCCTCTCTGTATCAGTTTCTCCTCCTCACTCTGTGTTTGGCTCTCTCACTTTCCATCTCCCTAACTCTCCCTCACCCACCGTTCTCACCCGGCCTCCCTGCTTAACTCCACTCCCAGTCTCACTCTCCGTTTCAGATTAGCCAAGGCGAGGAATCCGGTGCAGCCGGCAGCTGGAATGTCCTGTTTGTCTTGCAATGTTTGTGTGTCTGTGTGTGTGTGTGTGAAGTTGGTGAGGCTGGTGCTGCTTTTTTATTTTGATGTGTTCCATTGTCTGAGAGCCAAGCTGCTTCCTGCCCCTGCTTTCCCCAAACGCCTGAGAGAAACAGAGAGGGTAAAAGAGAACAGTGGAGAAAAATAGCAAGAAAAATGGCTCAGATGGAGAGAGGGAAGGAAGAAGGTGGGATACAAGGGAGAAAATAGCAAAGGGAGATGGCTAGGAAGTGAAAGATGAAGGAGGAAGTGATGGAGGGTTGGAGAAGGGAGGAGAGAGTTAGAGAGAGGAAGAGAGGTGAAAAGGAAGGAGAGAGAGCTTCAATAGGGCTTTTCCTCCAAACACCAATACAATGAAGCAGTGCGTAATTTCCCATACCCCTTTACACCACCACCACCCATCCCCTACAACACCACCCAAACACACACAAATACATGAAAAGTTTCTCATAGGAAATAAAGCTTTATGATCTATATATTGGAGCTCCTATACACTGATCTTTCTCATGCATCAGTTTTGTTTTGGTAGTTTCTGTGTGGTCTGACATTGTGGACTGCAGAGGCAGCACAGATATGAAAGGAGGAGGAAATAATGAGCGAACTCAAGTGATAAAGATAGTGGAGGAGATACAGAGAAAGAGGATGTCTGTACAGTGAGAAAAGGAAAACAACTGCAAGTAAGAAAATGCTCAAATTGAAGAAATGGTTCAAAAGGCCATATTGGTACATGTCGTGAATGTGGTCAATCTTGCTGTGAAAATGTGGACGTGCATAAATCAGTTAACATATGTTTTTGTGTGTGTGAGAGTTGCTGGCCGGTAGAGGGGCTTTGACGTGGCAGAGCACAGCATTCCTGCTGGGTGGTGATGTCATGAGAACTAGCTCTCCACTTGCAGACAGAGAGCCCTGTTTATGTTCCCCTCCAGAGGAGAAACCACACTGTGTCTGGGTGCGTGCGTGCGTGTGTGTGCGTGCATGCGTGTGTGTGTTTGTGTGTCTCTGTCTGACTGCGATATTGGCTCATGGGGGAGGTGGGGAAGCCAAGAGGCACTCGAGAGGGTCTACTTTCCCCTGTCGCGCTGGGAGAGGGAACCACTTACTGATGCCTTCCTCTCAAACATACCAGAGAAAGAGGAAGTTTCTCATGTTTAGCAGAGCACGGTAGCTGCACAGCCAGACTGTGCTGCTGTGAGTGATTGCCCTATGCTTCCAAACAGTCCCCTAAGGGAGGTAAAATTCTTTGCAGTATAATAACAAACTTCGGGTCAGCTAATGACCACAATACAGAGTAAAGATCTTATGCCATTAACTTTGTATTATAGTACTGTATATTGAATAACTTCAAATGTGTGCACTTATGCAAGTTTACACATGCATATGACCTGCTGAGATCTTCAGTATATGAAACTAGGTGCAAAAGTAGGTCAGAGATTCCCTTTTTGTCCTGTTTATGAACATTTTGTAGGAAATTGATTTTTGAATGAGATTTTTTTTTTTTTAGGGAAAATATGTTTTTATATAGTTTATATTGTCCAAGTTTGTCCAAATATAAACTATAGCTTCTGTGAGAGAAAAAAAAAAAACTCAAGTGAAAAAAGTAACACGAGAGAAATGTTGTGAGAATTAGCCCTCACTTTCACAGTTTCCTCTCCCAGAAACTGCTGGTATGATTCTCTTTGTGTCTGTGGTCATGGTTTAATGGTTTCCCTTGCAATAGTGAAATGTGATCTTTGGTCTTTGCAGCTTAGTGAATCGTAGATCATTCTCCCACACTCTTCATGCACCACAACATAGCAACCCATCCAAGCTTATTCTGCCTGTGCAGCACTCACCCAGGATGATGAAGAACTCCTGTCAGCTGTGCTAATACCTGCCAGTGAGAAATAGCTGAAAACTTTGGGGCTCTTATTATCACAACTCTGTGGCACACGGAGCCACTTTAGCAGATCGGTTAACATGCAGTCATGCTTCTCAGGCAGCCATCCTTGCTCACATGCGATGTGAGCTCTCTTGGCTCATTTTTTTAATCTTCTGTTTTAACTGATTACTTTGACATCCAGGAAAGGGAACAACTTGTTTGTAGGTTGTAGCTACAAAACACATGGACTACATCAGTGTTTCTAAAGTCAAACAGCTCAGTTGGCTAAAAAAAAGAATCTATTCTGTTTGTAGATAGATACAAGACAGCTCATTACTGTTTTGTTGCTGCAAAAAAGATTAGTTAATTTTTTATTTGTTTTTATGTTTGATTGCATATTTCTCACACTAGTTATAATTGATATTTAACACAATATTTGAGAGAAAGAGACAGGTATGTGCTTACAGTAACATCCATTATAATAGGAAGAGACTACAGTATAAGAGATGAGATGTTGTTTATGTTAAATCATCTTGGTCTTCCTTGTTATGTTTTCCTAATGTTAGGTTACTGTCTGCATAATTTTAGTTACTGTTCAGCTCATGATTGCTGTCTCTCTCCATGAGGAGTGTGTGTGGTCTGTTGTCTGTGCTTATAGTTACACAGGAGTAGGGGTATTGAAATTCTGTGGTTGTATGTGTCTTCCTGTCTCCTGTTTACATTTTGGGGAGTGTTAAGACAAAAAGATCACTAACAGAGTTTTTTGAATGGGTGTACTTTTAGAACAAGACAGTCACAACTTGTATATTTCTCTTTGTATAAGGTGTGTGGATTTTACTGTTAATTCAGATCTTTGTCCTTATGAACTAGTTTTAATTCTATCCATCAATCAAATTCTGATTCACTTCCTCAGCAATGAGACAAACAGACTAAACCGATATGACTGGGATCCACTGACCTGCAGTGTATCCTTGCCTCTATAAAAATAACCATTCCCTATGTTTAAGCAGACTGTGTGCAAGTGCTAGCTTGTGTTTGCATGCAGTTTCTGAGAAAGAGCTTTGTCAACAATTTAACATAAATCTTATGAAGTCGGAGATAATAGATGGTAACCCCCCAGAGTGTGTGGTTTGTGAGCTAAACCACAGTACTTTGTGTATATCTGTGTGAGAAGTATTTCAAAGTCATCGTTTTGGTCATGTATTGCTGTTTTGTTTCTCACTTGTGTCTCATGGGTAAAACTGTAAGTGTCAGCATTGTGACTGTATGTTTTCACAGTTCTGAGTGTGGGTCTTCATTTGCTGTGAGCCATGTTCATGTTTGCTGCTTGTATAGTATGTGTGAGTGCATGTGTAGGTATTTGGAATGTGAGCCCAGCTCAGCTTTAAAACCCTAAACTATGTCTTGCTGTGGTTCTTCCCAGAGCCTTCTGTTTGCGTGATGTGATGCTATCAGGAGGTTAGAAGTCTGTTTGCTTTGGGAGCTCCGGGCTTGGCGGGCACTCACGCACGCATTTTGCCTGTTTTGTTCTCAGTTTGTCCTCTGTTACTCACAGAGTCAGATTAAAGTGAAAGTTCGACGGGATGGGAATGGTCAGAGGCACACTGCCCTTCACCCCAGGGAGCAAAGAGGTAGAAGACTGGAGAGGTCAGGCTGCTTGGCCTGGGAAAGGTCTGAAGAACGGGGGGGCACGAACGACTGTGGTAGTGAAAATTGATGGGTTGATAGAAATCAGTAGAAAAAAGATCAAATGGAGAAAATGAGGAAAAGGATATGTGAGACACAGAGTAGAAGAAATAAGTCATTTAGATTGATAAAGCAATAAAATGGAAAGAAAGAGAGAAATATATTTGGGAAATCAGAGAAGAAACTTAAAAATGTCATATGAGGAAACTGTAAATTTGATGTAGCGAAGAAGAGATAAAATAAGAGTGGAATCTAATGCTGGACTTCAGCGCTACTAAAATACATACAGAATATAAATGGAATGGAAAGTTTCATCGGAACTCCATCCCTACATTTTCACTAAAGCCTTGTAGTCTGAGGTTTGTATGCATTTGTGTGCATTCTCTGTGGAGACCGCAATGGTTGCTTTATGGACCGAATACAAGTAAATGCCAAACACTGTATGTGCAGTTTTGGTACATGGGCCTGCTGTTATGGAGGACTAAAAATGACTAAAGTATAAATAAATAAATACAGGAATATATAAATAAATACATTTATTTTGCACAATAAGAATTAAATATTTACATTGATATGTTAAATATTACCCTAAAATTAAATAAATATACTTTTATTTAGGTTATTTATCTATATCTACATTTTTATTCATTTATTTATTTATCTATTTATTACATCTATTTATTTATGTATTTCTACATTTTTTCATTTATTTAATTGTGTATTTTTTACATTTCTTTTATGTATTTCTACATTTCTTAATTTATGTATTTCTACATTTATTTATTTATTTATTTCTACATTTCTTCATTTATTTATGTATTTCTACATTTCTTCATTTATTTATTTTTGTATTTCTACATTTCTTCATTTATGTATTTCTGTGTCGCCGTATGCTAATTAGGCAGGTGGTGCTGAACTCAATCTAAATCTGCCAGGAGATCCAGACAGAAGCAATCTATGGGTGTATCCCAATTCAGAAGTGCAGGATTGGGAGTGCACTCTAGATTCAGAGGACACTTAAGAGTGAGCTGGGAGAGCGCATTTGGGATGGGATTCGTAGTGAGGGTCGTCACTTCCGGTTTATAAAACGTTGGTTACTGGTGTTTAAAGAATAGTGGAGCCAGGCCAGTTGTTGCTGCTTATTTACTGTTATTCTTAAACGCACGAATGATTTGAGGGAGGATGAAGCCTGAATTATTTCTGCTCTGGGCTTACAGGAGGTGCCGATAGTTTTGCCATCCTGTTTGAACTCTACTGCTCATGTGCGAGCCTCCGAAGCCTGGCGAAGTCCTCCCCACCACACTTCCAATCTTGGCCGTTTGATGTGAGTGAGGTGAGGTAGTGCATCCTGAGAAAACGAATTGGGATTGCACTTGACGACCGTTGATGACGCAGAATGATGTTTCATTCACTCCGAAGCCTGCTCACTCGATGAATTGGGATACACTGAAAGTCTACCTCTGTGTCGGCACTGTGATGTACTAAAACATCAAATAGTCTTACCAGATGAAAGAGGAGATAGTCCTCAGGTGCATTATGCTCAAAATCATTTGCTAATGCTCTTAATTGATAAGCAATGGTTCCTAAAAAACTTCAATACGAAACTGCCATCTGAATACAACACAAAAGTGCACTGAGAGGATCTCTATCTAGCTAACACAGCAGAGTATCGTAACGTGAGGCAGTAATTATCGAGACCAGAGATCACGCCATCCAAACCAATCCTGCTCTAGATTGAGTTCAGCACCGTCCGCCTAATTAGCATATAGCGATAAATAAATACATAAATAAAGAAGTAAAGAAATGTAGAAATACAGAAATGAAGAAATGTAGAAATACAAAAATGAAGAAATGTAGAAATACATAAATGAAGAAATGTACAAATAAATAAATGAAGAAATGTAGAAATACATAAATACATAAATGTAGAAATACACAAAAACATAAATGTAAAAATGTAGAACTACATAAAGAAATGTAGAAATGAATAAAGAAATGTAGAAATACATAAATAAATAAATAAATAAATAAATGAAGAAATGTAGAAATACATAAATAAATAAATGTAGAAATGAATAAATAATGTAATAAATAGATAAATAAATAAATGAAGAAATATAGATATAGATAAATAACCTAAATAAAAGTATATTTATTTAATTTCAGGGTAGTATTTAACATATCAATGTAAATATTTAATATTTATTGTCCAAAATGAATGTATTTATTTATAAATTCCTGTATTTATTTATTTATTTCATTTATTTATTTATACTTTAGTCATTTTTGGTCCTCCATATGCTGTGACTCAGGAGGCAGTCAATCAGAAGGTCAGCTGTTTGATCCTCAGCCCCTCTTCATGTCAAAGTGTGCTTGAGCAACATTCTAACCCCCCGCAACTTGGCTGCAATGTGCTCAGTATAGTGTGAGTATTCAGAATGTATATGTGAAAGGAAAAGATAAAAACATTGTAAAACACTTTGTAGAGCATTGTCAGGATGCTGTGGAAATTCTCACCTGAGCTGGAGTTTTGTGCTGCTACAGTAGGTAGTAGTCTTTGCATCATTATGTATGAATGCCAACCATTTCAGTTATCTCATTCATACCCTGGACATAATATTTGTGTGGGCTTTCAAAGGTGTGTGGTTGTGGGTGTGATTGGGTGTGTGATGGTATAATATTACCAGCTGTTTGGGTGTGGGTGCTTGTGGTTAGGGTGTAGCCTTTTTTGTCTGGGACACTATCTCGTAACTGTAGAACTGTTTTAAAGTGTTTATGTGTGTGTGAGAAGATGAAGTGGGAGCATGTCCCACCGACTGGAATCAAAGCCACATATCTGTTAATTAACTAATGTCACAGTTCAAGCCACCCTGCATCCCCTTTGTTCCTGGTGGAAACCAGAGGTGAGCGGAGTGCCTGAGTACCTGTCTGTCTGAATGATCCCATGGACCTCCTACGCACACACTCGTACACAAATACACTCTCACAGGCCTCCTTGGACGCGGGGAGCCCTTTCTTTCTTTCTTTCCCTCCATTTTCCTGCTGTCTATTTTGGTCAACTGGTGGCCCGTTCCCACAGTGCTGCTGTTCCCATGGTTATCGCTGTGGAGATAGCGAATGGGGGTTGGGGTGGCGATGGTGGGCTTGACAGAGCGGGAGAGACAGCGTTGCTCTGTTCGAAGAGATAGGGGGCTATGTGGCTTGAGAAGAGGCGGGAGTGACGCTTGGTGGGGTGGTGGTGGGGAGGGGGGTGTCTGGATAAAGGGTATGGGATTGAGTGTGTGTGAGTGTGTGTGATGCATTGCTCCCATCAACATCACAGGTGGCTTGTGAGGATTAAGCCAATATGGGTTTGAGTTTTAATTGAATTAGGTGGGTTTGTCATGTTTTTAGTATCCTTTATGTAGTCAATAGAACGGATTGATTTTATGCATATGTGGAAATTGGACTTATCAGATATGTAAGGCACAACTTGCAGACATTTTTTATATTGCTATAATTTGTTGATACACATCTGTTAAACCTTGTTTAAGACTTCTTTTTTTTCTTATGGTAGATGCCACTTCCTGAGATTGAGAACTGAGGTGTGGTGAAAAAACTGAGGTGGCAAAGGAAGTGGAGAGGAGGGGTAGAAACCACAAGCTGGTGAGGGGGACGAGGGCTAGCGAGAGGAGAGAGCAAGCGAGCGAGCATGGGAGGGAGGGAGACAGTGCGGGGCTCAGAAAGAGCGACGGATTCAGTTCCCACACTTCTAATTACTGTGTCACTGGAGACTGAAAGGGGACTGCCCCTGGCCCTAGGGAATTTGCTGGGGCCGGTCGCAGAGAGGGTGCACTGGTGGAGGGAGGGCAGGGGACATAGGAGAGGAGGGGAGGAAGCGAAGGAAAGGGTGGAATTAAAGAGGCTGTATGACACAGGAACTCTTTCCATCGTCCTTTCTTTTGGTTGTACCTCATTGCACTCACTCGAGAGGTGAACCCCTTCACTAAGAGTCCTCCTCTCCCCTCCCTCTTCCCAAATACCCCAACCTCTCACCTCCGACCCATTCCTCCTTAACCCCTCCTTACCCTCCTCCATCCTCAGTCCAGTCTTTCCCTTCAGTCTTTGTTCACCATCGTGTACTGCTTCCTTTTTAACCCGGCACCTTCTCTTTTTTTTTCTTTTTTTTTTAGCCCTCCCCACCTCTGCTCCTTTTTAATGCCGCATCTCCTGTTGACATGAGATGTGTGACTCTCTGAGAGACACTTTGAAGTTAGTTTGAGTTCACACAAACACAAACAGACGCACACATACTGGTGCCTTATCCTGTATCATTATGGCCACTTAACCCTGAGCCCTTTTCCTCTTTTATATGCCTTTTATCTCCCCCGATAGCCTGTCCACTGTGAGCTGTGTGTGTCCTGATAATAAATATGACCCCTCTGAGATGATATAGATCTGCAAGCGTCAGTCTGTCTATGTCCACACACTCTGCTTTGGAGCTTCAGTGACGTTGCCATCCGGCTTAGCATCTCACGCCTAAAGCTGGATTTATACTTGACCGTATTAGGGATGGGACGAAATATCGTTTGGCGAAATATCGCGATACAAAACGTGACGATATGCATTGAGTTTGAAAA
>JAPMNP010664707.1:0-31369 GCA_029874935.1 Atherina boyeri | reverse complement strand
CAACACCTGTGAGAATCAAAGACAGTAGGCTAGGTGAGAATGGAGTTACCCCAGGCCTATATGAATTCAATGGTGCTGTTTGCATCAATTTAAGCCATTAGCTATGGGTTCACATGCCTGAAAATAAATCTAAAACTAGAGAAAATGGATAATTTAGCATAACAAATCAACATAATTCACAGAAGCTTGCACTATCAGTCAGGATGATGCAGTAAAACAGGGCAAATCTCATAAAAGAGTTCAGTAAACTGGCCGTAGAAGCTTCTGGTTAAATTAATATTAACAGTCAATGGTTAAATTACAGAAAACCTTTACTCTGGTAAAACAGCGTCTCCATGTGATCGAAATGTGTAACTAAAAGGAAATCATACAACGCATTTCCTGTTTTGAGGAGGGACGTCAAGACTACCGGAAATAACGAAGAAATTACTTTATGCCGTTCAGTAGTCACACGGTTGTCATAGAAACCAATGTAGAGTGTTTTATAATGGAGATAGACTCTGTAACACCAGGTTTCATGTCAGAGACTGAGAGGCGAGACACCCTCGCATTTAGACGGTAAAAGTCCGCCAGAGGACAAACAAACGGTCTCTGGCATGATAAAACACTCGTCTCTTGCAGCCAGTCGTGTCCTCTCTCTCAGCCTGCGCCAGTTTTCTAATGGCGAAGTGGCAGAAGATGTGTCTGAGTGGGCAACCTCTCCAGATGTCACGAAGCAAGCATCTTTATATGTGCACGTGAGCTCGCTATGTTCGAACTTGACTGTTCCAATGGTTTGAGTAAAGACAACTCTGTTTTTCAGTGCCGATAACAAGTATTTTTTTGTCTTGCCCAGATGTTATAGAGTAAAAAAAAATATTCTTAATTATTTAAGGGAAATTTAAGTTTTTAGTTTTATTTAAGTGTGGCCTATAGATAAATTCTGTTTTCCCTTCCTCCCCCATGCAGTGGCCCTATTGTGTCAGACGGTGCTCTTATTGTAATTTTAACAAGTATATACCCAGAGGGGACAACCATCACATCATGACCAAGTGCCTTCAGAAAGAAGCTGAGACACTGCTGCAACTCAGTCAAGTGCCACGGTATGGTTATTTGCTAGAACCTCCACATTTAATCAATCTCTATGAACTAAAAGAGAAAAGAAAATGCCTTCATGACCCTTTGCTTTGACTTACAGCATCACTTCTGTGTTTTTTGGTGGTGGGACTCCAAGCCTGGCCCCCCCCTTAACCATCGCTGCCATCCTCGAGACTGTTTCCCAGCAGGTGAATCTCTCAGATGAGGCTGAAGTTACGCTTGAGGTGAACCCTACCCCTGCGGGCAGGTCAAGGTTAGAGGGCTACCACCGTGCTGGGGTGAATCGTTTCTCCATTGGGGTGCAGGTAATTATAATCTAAGGATTGCTAATTATAGAAAATAAAGTTTTGTGAGTAAGATCCCACTCTCATTTTCAATCCATCAGTCTTTGCAGGATGAGGACTTGAAAAGTCTGGGAAGAGACCACAATTCTCATGAGTCTTTGAAAACTATTGAAGAGGCCAGGAGGCTGTGCCCAGGTAGGGTTTCAGTGGATGTCATGTTTGGACGGCCCAAACAGACAGTTGAATCCTGGGAAGATGAGCTGTCTGAGCTTCTAAAAGTGTGCGATGATCATGTGTCTCTGTATCAGCTGACTGTTGAAAGAGGTACACAGCTATTTAAAGAGGTGCAATGTGGACAAGTGACCATGCCGGCTGAAGATGTCATGGCAGAGATGTACCAGCGTGCCAGGAGGACTCTTTACCGGCATGGCTTTCTGCAATATGAGGTGTCCAACTTTGCAAGACATGTAAGTCCCCAGAAGAAAAACATTTATCATGTGCATCCCTTTCAAAGGAAAAAAATAAAAGCTCTAAGACAGTGTCAAAAGTATTGTTGGTGCCCCAGAGGTGCATTCATGCTCATGTTAGACTTTCAATGTTAAACTATACATAAAGCAGTATGCTGGCACCTATCTGACATCTTCTTCAGTAAAGGTCTTGCTTGTTACATAATTTTTGTACAAATTCCAAGTTTCCAGGTTTCAAACCAAGTCCCTGTTGTTACAACCTGTCATTGTCAGTGGATCAGCTTACGTTTGTGTTTAAGTTGGTAAATGCTCTAACGATTTGTTTTACAAAATATACAATCCATGAAAAAATGCTAGCTGCAATGCAACATGCAGTCCAGTGTTATATTTGATGCTCAGAGCTGAGCATCTGACTGCTGCTTTAGCTTTCAGAGAAAACATATAAGAATATGTTAAGGATATTTTCAAAATGACATGTGGATCTTTAGTTTTTAGTGAAATTGATTTCAAAACCATTTTAATTCAGACTTTGAAAGTTATTTTCTTAACATTTAAATGCACATAGATAATGCTTCCCTACTTTGAGGCAGGTTTTGGGAAATATTTAATATGCTTATAATAACGGAAGTGAATAACCCCCCCTTCAGTAAATACATAATAAAAAAGCGCAATTGCAGGCATTTTTGTTAGTTTGTTTGTTGGTGTTTAGAAAAATAAATAATCTAAATGTTAATTGCCTCTTTTCCCAAAGCTGTGCAATGCTTTGTTAATAAGAAGGATATTATTGAGTATAATTTAACTTTTATTGCTTGTTTTTTTGTGTTATCTTCATCAAACTTCATCAACATGGCAGATTTCTTCTCCAACTGACTCCATATTACCTCATAAACATGTCTGAGTGAAGCGTTCACAGCAGCACATTAACACTCGTCTTTGTGTTGTGTAGGATTCAGTGAGTCATCACAACTTGAACTACTGGAAGGGAAAGCAATACATCGGTATTGGCCCAGGTAACATTATCTAGACTGAGAGCAATAAATCATGTCTGTCATGCTTGTGGAAAATTAATTTTTTTGTTTGTTTGTTTTTTTGTTTTTTTTAATGTAACAGGTGCTCATGGACGTTTTGTTCCTCTCGGAGAGGGAAGTGCTTTTCGTGAGGCTCGCACCCAGACTCTGGAGCCTGATGTGTGGATCCGTGAAGTCCAACAGAGGGGACATGGGACACGGAGGCGGATACAACTGAGCCATCTTTCTCTGTGAGCTTTTGCACTTACAGGCTGTCACATTGTGTGTTGTGATGACTATTTTTTTGGCCGTCACACAAGAAGGCAGCTGCAGTTTCCAAAAATTTTCTGCTTGTGTGAAACGCAAAAGTTGTCAGCCAAACCACAGAAAGCGGGAGTAACAGTGTTCTGAGGTCTCTGTACATGTGCTTGTTCTCTCGAACATTTTGTGCTTTAACACGCTATAATCAGACTTGGCGGAACAATGTAAAACTCATATCTGAATTCTATTTGCTTGGCAGATTGGAGGAGGTGTTGGTGATGGGACTGAGAATGACACAAGGAATTAATCACAAGGTTAAATACATTTAATAATCACTCTGCTTTCTATGTGAATTTTACTGAAGAAAATGTTGAATATTCAGTGAATTATGTAAAACAAGATAAAGTGTTTCATCACTCTGGTGTTTCACAGCACTGGGACTTGTTTTGCCCTAAAATGGGCCTCCATGAAGTCTTTGGTGCATCTGTTGATGTCCAAGAGCTGCTGCAGAGTAAAAAGCTGATTCTTGATGACAGGTGATTTATACCAAATCTACAATTTTCTGCTTTTGCATTGCTAACAGTTGTTGTTGTCTATTAATAATTACATGCAGCCCTTAAACTCTAATGTGAAAATAATAATTTGACCACAGTAAATGTCAAAGACAAGCATTAGATCCTCACATTTGAGAGGCTGAAACTAAGAAATGCTCTGCACTAGTCTCACTATTTTTTGTTATCTTTTCCCTGTCAGAGGTCTGCTATGTTCCTGGGATGGTCTGGCCTTATTGGACAGCATGCTTCCGGTGCTGCTGGTGGAGCTCGAAAGGCAAATACCTCACACTCTCCATAGGAATCCCTCTCTGTGTGCTGGTGCACAAACTTGCATGAGCTCCAACCCCCGGTGACAGTTATGTTAATGTGATAAATAGCCTTATTACCCTTTTCTGTGGGTTTGGTTGAGGCTGACAAAACATGATAAAAGTTAGATAAAAAGGTCTCTACATATCAGCAGGATTTTCTGCTGAAATATCAGCTCTCTGACAAATTTATCCTGTAGATTTGTGCTGCACTATCTAAATATTTTATTAAGGTTGTACCTTTATAATTTTTACATTCACTGCTGCCCTCGGTTGATTAAATGTTTCATCTTAAGTGTTTCTTTGTTGTTTTTACAAGTCAGACAACACCTTCCTGCTTTATGAATGTGTATGAACGTTCGGTGGTGGTCCAGAGCCCGTTGGCACAGATTGGCTGCCATGTTTCAGTCAGTCTGCCCCTGGGCAGCTATGGCTACACACGTAGGTTACCATCACCAAGTATGAATGTGGAGTGGATGAATAATGGATTCACTGTAAAGTGCTTTGGGTGCCTTTTTAAAAAGTGCTATATAAATTTTATCCATTATGCATTGTTATTATCCTAGGTCTCGTTCCCCAAAAGGATATTAGGGCTAAGTAGCACTTGGAATTGAACTGAAGAAGCACTGAGAGTTTTTTGTGTGTTTGCCGAAAGCCTCGTAACTCAAGTGCAACTTGAGATCACTCGTAGAATAACGAGTTCTGTAGGGTACCCATATGTCCCAATGTGCTACTTAAAAATTACTTAATAGCGGTACCATGTGGCGCAAAATTTTTATAGCATGCATTTATTAAAGTTAAGAGAAGGCAGCGCATACACAGCCGACACGTTTGGACAATAATGAATAACACTGAAAATCAGTCTTGGTCATCTTACTTAAATAAATAAAAATTACCTACAGTTACAAATTACTTCTCCTAAAAAGTAATGAGTTTGTAACTCAGTTACCTCATTGTAAGAGTAGGCTAATCAGTTACTAAGGAAAGTAGCTGACGTTATTTTTCATGTTCTATACGCTATTATGTTCTATAACATCTTTAACGTAAAAGATTTTCATATGAATGATTGAAGAATAAAAACACTAGACCTACATTATTTTAGAACTAATTATTTCAGAGTGTTCATGAATGAGATGATGCATTGAGAGACAGTGACAGTGAGCGTATTTGGCAGGAATGTTGTAGAGAGAGTCCAGTAGTGAGGGATGGGCAATATGAGGGGTCCAAGTTTGGGCTTAAAAGAAATTGTCTATTACTTCGCAACGTGCTTCAACACCTGCCATGTAGTCCTGTCGCGGGACACCTGGCTCGCCCGCACCATCGTCTTCTTCTTCCTCCTGCTCCTCCTCCTCTGCATCCTCCACCTAATCGGCAACCTCTTGTCCCAGTGTTGCTCGTACTGACACAGATGACAGCACATGACTTTTCGGGCGTAAACAGCAAGCCACCACTGGATTTGTGTACACCTTAAGCGTAACTTCCAGCGCCCTATGGTTCGCTCCACCACTCCTCTCGCCATTCAGTGCGCTTCATTGTTGGCCTCCTCCTGGGGTGTAGTCATTTTTGAGACTGGTGTGAGGAGGTATGGCAGTAGGAGATAGCCACTGTCGCCTGGATCATGGCCCTCTCCTCTCAAGTAGATGGGAAGACGATATGGTCCAGTATCAGCCTCAACTAACTGGTTATCACTGCCTGCACGGACAGACAAACCGATGCCTTGGAAAGGCGTTGCCCATCCCCCAGGACGTGCCAGAAACTTACCGTGGCATAGAAACGCAGTGCGGCCAGCAGTTGCGTCTGGGGTGTCATCGTGAAGTTCCTGCGGGTCGGACGCTGCAGGTGGTGACCAATGGCATCCAGAAGCTGGCCGATTATCCCCATTCGTAACCTGTACCGCTCCATCAAGTTGTCATCAGTGTACATCTCTAGCAGGTTGTACATATGCATGTAATGTCACACCCTTAGCCAGCTGGGGTCTTCCATTAAGGTTACGACTCCAGGAGTTAAAGGTTGGATAGGTATGAACATGGTAGCGACATCTAGTGTGTCTAGGTTGTAGTTACGACAATACAAAAATCATTCAAGCCGCAGGGTTGCTAGGTTCGCTGCCGATATGTCAAGGGACCAGCCAGCAGCATTTCCATTGATGAATGTATTATAGAGGAGTTTAACTGACAGCTAATATTAGTCAAGTTAGCAAGTGAGTTAGATTACCGATCCAGGAGAAAAGTAGCCATTTCCGCGTGTGTTTTGATGCCATGGAAGTTTTGTATGTATGTCCATGTGTAGGCGTCACCAAAATTTTACTCTAGTTTTTGCTCTTCTCCAGTCTCTCCTCTTCTGAGACGGATAATGATATCTCCGGGTGTCTGAAGCAGCTGCTCGACTTGCCGACTGCAGTATTTTTCCCACTGCCAGCTTAGCTGTGCCGAACATACTGTTGGAACATAGAGACCGTATTCGGCAAACCGATGGCTTCCACTATTGGCTGGTAGATGTAAACATAACGGCATTGTCGTGCCCATTAATGCCCATCTAAATGCCTTTGTAAAAAAACAAAAAAAAATACAAAAGATGTTTTATTAGATTGTTCCATATTCAAATAGGATTCGATGGGGTGGTGGGAAATTAATTAGGTCAGAGGTAAACCTGCTGAGCAAGTCATAGGTTAGACGATGTAATTTAAATAGTTGGTTAACACTATCACCCAGGATGCTTTCTAGGGCCATTGGACATAATTTATGATGTGATGGTGAAACAAACTCAAAGAACCCTTAATGTGTGGAGAGACTGAGTTAATTAGAAATAGCATGCATTTCTATATCCCTTTCACATAACCCTAGCTCACCACAAAGGCATATCACCATAACAGGTGTTATGGAAATGTGTTGATGCAGGAAAAATAGAAAACATAACAAGCATATGATTTAATTGGGTTCTTTATTCGGGGTGAGGTTGGCCATCAGCTGATCCTTCTTCATGAAAAAAAATAAACAGGGGATTAGACATTGTTTAAAAATCTGTCACCCTCAGGTATTTTGGGCAACAACTATGTAAAACTCACCTTGTTCAGGTAATATTTTTGGCACTGAGATTGATGGCCGGCACAGCTTCTGCTCCTCCATGAGCAGCGTCTTAGCCTGAAGGTCTAGCTTGGTCCTTTTCAATTCAACTACCTCACGGTTGAACCGCGCTTGCTCCTCCGCAGCCTCCTTCATGATGTCCCTGATTTCTTTCAGTGTTTGCACCTTCTCCCTCTCCAGCTGTAGTACAAGGTCCTGACTGCACTGACACGCAATAGGCAGTGCAGTCTTGGCTGGTGTAGCAGCTGGAGTGGGAGCAATGACTGGGGGGATGGTGGCAGCTGCGCACTGAAGATCCGATTCGGAGGGCCCTGGTTCTGGAAAAGAGCCCTCATGGACATCGACCGACCCTGCCAGACCAAAATCGGCGGTGGTGCACATCACTGCCAGGGCCCTCTCCTCCTCCGACGTTAGGGTTGCTGCTGTGATAGGTCCCCCTCCCATAGCAGCGGTGTCTCTCCGCACTGCTGCACCTTTTTTCTTCGCCTGGCTAGAAAAATCTTGCCATTTTTTTCGGACGTCGTGGCCCGTCCGCAGGACTCCCGACACCGCAGTTACTTTGCGGCCAATCGTGTCCCATAGATCATTCTTCTGCCGATTAGTTTGATGACCTTTAAACCGGCAAAAGAGTACGTCTCGGTTTGCCTCCACCTCCTCCACAATTACAGCCATCTCTGATGGTCTAAAGCTTTCTTTGCGCTTCTTCCCAGCACTCTCCATTGCATGGACTGGGTTCCCTGTTCAAAGGCTGTCTATTTATACACGTCATGATCAATCACGTCATGTTGAGTAATAATTGGTTTACAACACACATTTTCTAATTTTCTGTCTACCCATTGTCACCTTAAAGTTATGACTTGTGTTTTTCCGCACGTAATTTCACCCACTTTCCGGAGTATATCTGCAAAAAAACTCTCAATCAATGACCACCCGACGCAGCCTGTGTGCATTATCAAATCAGCACCATGGACAGCCACCAGCCTTAAGTGCTACTTAGAAAAGGTGCACGCGCGTTCCCATTACGTGCTTGTTTGGGAAAGAGTGTGGTCAGCCATATATAGCCTAGCATTATGTTCCGTCGTAACTTTCTAAGATCGATCTTTTTGAGGAAACAATGCCCAGTAACAGTTTCTTGTTTGACCCACTTAGAACAGATACAAAACACTTCTCCACATGCCCTTCTCTGAATATCGTATCACCTTTTAACCTTTTTTGTTGGCCCTCACACAGGTTTAATGAGATCTGGAATATTAGATGTTAATAATTTCCTTTTAAATGCTTCATTGAATTAATTTTCGTACGAGAAAATATCTCATTAAGTCATTTTACAGCCATCTCATCATTATTGATTTTCGTTACACAGGAAATTGGGTTGGTATGAGGACCTGTTCAGATACGTCTCCAGAGGATATATGTGCTGCTTTTGTAAATAAACCTGATGAATAAAACGTCCTGCTTATTTAGTTTTCAACCCTTATCAGAATACTTAAAAATAAGATACAATTTTCAAAGAAAAACCTTTCACAATATTTCATTCTCAGACTAGATTGATTAAAAAAGATCTGTATATTATTATATATGATCGATTGTTAGTTTCTGAATGAAATCTTATTCCCTGGCCAGCTCTGGCTGGAGATTGTTCTCATAAAAGAAACATGTTCACTTTGCTTTAACCAAATTCCAATTCTCGCGAATAAGAAATTGATTGAGCAAATCTGTCATTTTTTAATCATATCATTTTGAGTTTTCGGGTCAGTAGATGTGTTTGTGTTAAATTAAACCCAACTTAAGTAAGGCTTCCTTAATGAAACAGGTTAAATCAATGTTAGTTTGGGGTTTGAATTAGATGGAAATGAGTCATTGCTTGTCGAATCCCAACTAATGAGACATAAGGAAATGTGATGCTGTTGCAGCATTTGTTTTCAACTGCTGTGAAATATGACCGACCCACAAATGTGGTTGGAGAGTTGTAATTAACGATGCTCTGAGAAATCCATCAGTGTCCATGGTGCTGATTTCACCAGCGCTCCTATTTTCACTCCCCTCCTCTTCTTCAATAAGTGATGCTTTAACGCCTTGTTTCCTGAAAATACTGTATGACTCAAGCGTGTGTAACTATACAACCAGGGATGATTACAACGCATTGTGTAACTGAATTTATAAGGTAGAAAGAGTGTATATAACCTTGCTCGATGTTGTGGGCGCTCTTAACTGTGAACAATGTCTCTGAGGCACATACTTGAAGACGTTGAAGGTCGATTTTTGAGTCATCCTCTGCTGCAGTTGAGCTTCCTCCCACACACACACCTCTGTTCAAGTTTTACATAATCACTTCACAACAATCGGAGAGACAGCAAGCTCAAGGACAATTGATGGCTTGCGCTTATATGTGTAATTTAAATATGTCTGCCTCATTTAATCAGTGTCTTATTCGATAATGTGATATACTGATTGTGTTATCATTGGATCATGATTAAAAAGCAAACGTGACAGTTAGGGTTTATGAACTTTTATTAAAGGATCATGATACATACAAAACCAAAGTAAGAACACACCGGTCCGGCCAGGTGCTATATAGGAGTATAACTCCTTACATATATGACATTGCAGCATACTACCACAATTTGTTTTGTCGAGAAGTCTCACAATTCATTGAATTTGACACTTCTCGGGTTTTTTGTGTTTGGTACTTGATCCAAGCACCAGCCGCAGGTCGCTTGTGAAGCTCGGGCGGCGAGCAAGAGGGTCCACAGCGGCGCAGGGAGCGCTGGTTCCCCGCGAATGTCTCCTCCTCCTGCCTCGCTTATTGATGCACATAGACTGGTAGGAGAGGATGGGTACAATCTGATGCTGCGACGGGCTGGTTTCGTCAGGTAGACCACCCAGCGTTGCCAGAGCTCTGAACACACCCTCAAGCCCAGTGCCGTTTTTAGCGGAGGTTTCGAAGAAAGGCACGTCGTCGCCGAGGATTTTAACCACCTCTGAACGACTGACGACCCTCTGAGCGTCCATGTCTGCTTTATTGCCGCATACTACGACTGGCACTTTCATTGGGTGGTTTGATTTGTGCAACTTTGCCTTCGCAGCCTTGATCTCGTTGAGCAGCTCGCGGACTTCATCCAAAGACTCTCTATCATCCAAACTGAAGACGAGTAAAAATATGTCAGCTGTTGAGAGAAAGAAAATCACGCATTATGTTTTTGTCATTTACCTAAAAAATACAGACAAATAAAATAAATTCCGAATCTCTCTTGCCAAATTCCATTTCCTAGCACCCCACCCTTCTCCTCATCATCGCTTACCTGTCAGGATGGACAGTCTCCGCTTAGCAGGGAAGTCTCTCTCACTCGCAGCATCCAGGAGATCAACCTGGTATGTCTCCCCTCCAATGTGGAACAGCTTTCTGTAGAAGTCCTCCACCGTAGGCTCATAGTGCTCTTCATAGTCTTCACCCAAGAACCGCCGGAGGATGTTGGTTTTACCAACTCTGGGCCCCCCAAGCATAACTATTCTCTGACAGTTCCTGGGCTTGGGCTGACCCAGCTCCGGCAGATCCACTGAACTTTTCGGGAATCTATCAGTCGACACTTGCCTATTGCCAGAGCTTGAGGATCTGCGCGCAACCTCTCTCTTATCCTTCCGTCTCCAGCAGCCTTTAACGGTTTTGATTATACCCATGCCTGTTTTAGATAAGTTTGAGACTTTGATGTGCTGGGAAACTGTGGTGAGAGCTGCGCTCTGGAGAACTGGGTGCCCAACGATGAACCGACGACGCGCAGCGAAAGAGTTGAACAACTCGAGGATGCCATCAACGGGAAGGTAAAACTTCTCAGTTGTGTTCATCTCTCTGCTCTTTAAAGGCTATCAAAATCTGATCATCAGCTGCTCCCCCATGTGTCCACTGAAACAGAGCCGAGTGTGATCTTTTATACATCCATGCTGAGCAGCTTCTGCGTAATCAGTCTCATTCATTCCTTTTATAGAAGCATAAAGCCCCCCCACTCCTATGAACTAAGAAAAGCATTTTCTCCCTCAAAAATTAGTTTTAGATACGTTTGGTGGTACAGGTGAATGGACAGAAAACAGATTTAATATATCCTCTAGGACAATTTGTTCTAAGACAAACACTCATTAAGCACCCTGATCTGTTCGAACCTATGATTAAATGTCTCTATTTTTAGCACCATACCTGCAGGTGTCTCTTACCTCATTATGGATAATAGACTAATGGATAGTCCAGATAATTGTGGACACCGGAGGCATGAAGTGCAGGCACTATAATTGTGCTCATATGCTGTAATTTCCTGTAATGCTCTTATGGTGACAAGAATCATTTGTTTTTTTCAGACTGTGTTATGTATTTTTATGTTATTTAACAATCACACTTTTCCCTCCATACAGGGACAAAGGCCACTTGATAGATTTCCATAAACAATCTGACATATCAGTGCTGCTGTGATTTTATTATTCTCGTTTAGTGCTTGTTGAAACCCATTCATATTATGATCACGACTTGTTGTGAAGCAGGAGAGAGCTCACGCTCTGATCTGTGATTCACAGACCATAGATGATGAGTCCTCTGCAGCACTTCCAGCTTCAAACATATGATATTACTCTGCTGGGATTTATTTCTACTGTGTGCCTATAGATACTGGAAGGCGGTGAACTTTATCATAAAGTTATATACATGTACATATTATGTACTTCACATTTATAAAACTGCGGGGAGCACTGTGGTGATTTTCACAAATTATTTTTGTTTCTTTTGTTTAACTATATAGCGTTCCAACGAGGTTGTATTCGTGAGAACAGGAATGCATTCAATTGCATCAGAAGCTATGCAGATATCTTAGAGAGAATGTGCAGCGAGAGAACACAGTGAAAGCCGAAGGAAATTCAGCATTATCACTGTGAAGAAGTGCTAAGTGAATGGCAGAAGTTAGAACATGTTATAAAACTGGATTTTTCTTTGTCAAACTTTGCTTTTCAGCAGAATCAAGGACACTCTGAATGGATGGACCACATAATTATTTGTTTCATTTCAATCAGAGTTGTGGCATTTACTTTGCCTTAAAATATATGAAAAATGTCGACAAAGGAGACACATTTAGGCATCCAGGTGGCCTTAAAAGTCTGCAACCACAGGTAGAGATACTTCTCTGTATTTTTCAAAAGAAATGAAAAATATTGAACATAATATGAGGAAAATAAGACGGCATCATATGCGCAGTGTGAGCTTCATGCTTGTATTATCCAAGCATTATGGAAAACTTGTTAAAAAAGTAATCTTTAACTTTCTTGGTCTCAAAATGTTAGATACATTTTCAAAGGAGCTGAGGAGATGTGGAAACGTCCTTGACAGTCAACTCTCCTCGCTATTGTTGGCTCTTCATGTGGTTCATGGAAAGCTCTGAAGTGTGTTTGGGCTCATTATCCTACTGGAGCATGAAACTTCTATGCAGATGCAAAGCAAAGGGTTGAGTCTTTCTTGGCTTTTATGTCAGGGTGGAGTTGATCTAGTTGGGGGTGTTATTTTCATAAACTGCAATACAGCTCTCCCTTGTTTGTCTCCTTCATACATAAATGTTCAACTTGGATTGATCAGAAGAAAATGAGATATTCATTGTGAGATGTGTATACAAGCTGTCCCCAAACATTTGACTTTGCATCCTCTCTGTTCAATAAATGATGTTTCCTTGAAGAAGGGGCATGGTTACTCTTAGTGTACAGCTGATCCAGCGCCCCTAGAGGCATTCAGTCTATTTTCAGAGAATAAATAAACTACTGTTTTCAAATATCTGTATTTTGTGGACTAATGTTCTGAGCATCCATCTGTTTTTGCACATATATCCTGCAGATTTTATACAACAAACAGCCTTAAATCCATCATTTACACTGCACTTAAGATGATACATGAGGGTATCTTCAAACAGGAAATAAACACCAGATATGGTTGGGTACCGAGGGCCACCAGAGGGCAGTGCAAAAACACATATGATATTTAGTTTAACCCATTAAGGGCTGATGCAACACATGAATGCTTTTACCTTTTAGCCCTCAAGCAATTTTTTTGCTTCATATGAACATTTTTGAGACACCTGAGAATTACTTTTTCTGAATGATTAAAAAATATATGTGGAAAGTCAACAGCAGAAGGTTTAACTTTGCTTATAATGCATTATTTGTTTTCTTTCTATGTAGGTACACAAGGAAAATAATTGGTGGACAGTTTTAAGATTTCAAGATGGTGTTAGAAATCAATTATAATTGAAGAAGGTTTTCAATGAATATCTGGTTATTTTTCAAGTCATTAACCAAAATAATGTTAAATTGACATATGAAAATTTAATTTTGCTTCCTTTACACACAAGGACACAGTTAAGTTTCCAGTAATAAAAAGGACAACTGGGATTCCCTGCAGACTTCTCCAACTATGTCTGAAAATCTTTGCTTAAATTCAGCAATTTACCCTCAAATTACTTTTTTTTTTACCAAAAAAGGAAGATGAAATTCCACAACGTGACTGTGTAAGGAGTTTCATGTCCCCACAAGATTATTAATATAAGTTCACACACACACACACGAATCAGATTTCCTGTCCCGTGTGACATCACTGCAGGCTGTCCTCTCTCCTCCCCCCTCTGTTTTCCCACATCTCGCCTGCATGTCCTCCCTATTGACCTCATCACGCCTTTGTTGGGAAACAAAGAATGCTCAGGCATCTGTTTTCAGGAGAAATAAAGACAGAGGAGGAGAAGGGGTGTGAAGCTGAGTTTGACTGACTTGATCAGTGGGGGTCACATGAAAATAACTTTACATATGTACAACAAGACATTGTACATTCCCACTGGGCAGGATTCCTGCTTATAAACATACTTTGGTCAGTTTTAAGGTCCTCAGAGTTTGTTTCTTTCTGCTTGATGAAATTCATTCCTGTACATTTTGCCCTTTCATCATTTTCAAGAGGGAATTTGTTGTTTCAAGGTGGAGCTGGTATTTCCTGTATATCCTGCTCAGTCTGCCACAAGACCCACTAATCTCTCCTGCTGCTTCTCCCTCAGTTAGGTAATCATTTTTATCTCAGCATGACAATGTGACGCTTTTTTCACGTAGACTGTCTGAGATTTCGTTCTTTGCTTGACTTAATCCAAACCAATGTAAACACAAAAAGACGTATGGCTGTATATATAATGCATGAGGATGTGACTTCACAACATCCCATTAGTGTCAATAAATAAGTAAAGGGCAGAAATGCATGGATGAAGCTGCAAAAAAGGAAGACTCCTCAGAGACATATTTTCCCTAACAATGCCATGGCGTTCACCATTTCTATAAAATCTTTGAAGAAAGTTGCAAACTTAATTGGTAAAATTTTGTTTTAACTCATGGTGCAAAATATTTATCTGCCTCTAAGGTGTGCAGCCTTGTAGGTATCTGATATAAAGTTAGATATTATATTATATAGTTAGATATTACATTACATGCTGTGATTTACCATTCACACAACTTTCCTGAAATTTAATACAGGATCACTGACGTTCCTTGGGATGTGAGACAGGGTATTGGCAGGGTTTTCTGAACAGATGCAAGCTGTGCTCCTAACAGTGTGTCTCCACTTCAACCACGTGGTCTGTAATTATTTTGTTTTGAGCCTGCACGGTTTAATCCTGAGTGGGATTCTTCAGCATTTGATCACCTGCTCCTGTCAGAGCAGATGCTTTTTCCACCAGGCGGAGAAAGGGTTAAGTCTGACTCTGCATGCACCGAGCAGGCCCCCCTCCTTCCTCCTCTTCCCTACATCCATTTTTTTTTTTTTTTCATACCGTGTGTTTTCAGGGGGGCTGTGCCATCTGCAGTCTCGGCGCCTGGATTTTCGATATACAATTTAGACAACTTAAGTTGTAACAAATCTGCCCCTTTCTCTTCTAGATTTGTTTCTGTGTAGAGAAACTGGTTTTGTTGGTCTTTTCTTTGCGCTTTAACCAGGCTACCTACACTAGTTCTGTTCTCTTCTGTCGGACAGCTTCGGGATATGTCGAGAGGCGGAGACGTTTCTCATTCCTCCTGAATCCTCCCCAAGTTGGGACCCCACTGACGCGCAATGGCATGAAGGTAAGAGGGAAAGTGGACGCAATAACTGCAACGTTATGTTCTCCTACAGCCTGGTCGAGATTGTAGCCTAACTTTTAAACTCGGAAACATAGCTGAGTCACCGTCACATACTTTACCTACGCGGTCGTCCCATTTGACGCAATAATTGCACCAGTCAGCCGTCCTGGTTTGGGACAAAAAAGGGCTTGTCAAGAGGAGTAAGTTGGGTTTACATGCCTACTTTCGGTATGTTGTTTATGGAACGAATTTTAACATGTCGAGAGCTCATTTAGTAGCCGTTTTTGTTTGGTTTGTATAGATATGGAGGGTAGGAAATGAGCTATCCATTATATCCGAACAAGACTGGTTGAAAGAGCAACTGAACCTTCAACGAGATATCCTAGCTGATCACTTCCTGTATTTGGAAAAAGTTCAGGCGCCCCCATAGGCTACCAAGTTAAACTCTTTAAAAAAAATAAGAATAATGTATTTGAGGGTTACATGCCTTTTTGTATAAGATTATGAAATGTAAAAGTCAAACTGGCAGATTATTTACCATTTTTCCTGAATGAGTGTGTGTTGGAGGTTAATGGAAGAATCTAGACTGGGTAACTGTCCAGAGGGTAAGTTTAACTACCCCTCAAACTCTTTGATCGTCTCCCTCTCATTTGCAGTATTACACCCCTCTCCTCATCTTACCAACATAAATGTTCAGTAAATGTACAGAAAAGAGAGGTATTAGGTACTTCTACCATGGTTTCCTGTAGTATAGAGCCAGGCTGAATGGTGAACTGGACCTGCACCCCTTGAGGTTGAACTTGCAGTCATCTGAGCCACAAATATTTTGATTGTCACCACCACTCAACAGTCTATTTACAGCATTCTTACAGCATCCAAAGCTGTGAGCTATCAGGCTTGATACTGTCATCATTCATACATAGTAGCTACATCCCACAGGTATGACCGTTGTTTTAGTTAAACTTTACAGTGTATTTAATCTGTGACTATGAACGTGTTTTATTTAAACAAAGTTTTACTGACTAAATGGGGTTGATATTATGTATTTAATCTCTTCTTGTTAAATTGGAGGCACTGACTCAAGATAGAAGGAATTAGAGCTCATATTACTGTTTGGGGTTAAGAAGAAGCGACAGTTATCAGTTCAACCGACTACTCTTCTGATTACATTAGACAAAGCAGTCCAATGTTCAAGGCAAAGTGGCAACATTTTCTTTGGTTAGTAATGTGAATATTAAAACATGAAGCCTTGTAATTCCTCAAAAGATTTGTTTGTTTTTAAGATTTCAGCTGTGATAGTTTTGGAGTCTTTAGTATCTACTGTGGGGATGTAATCAGGTTAGAAAAACAAGGGGAGGGGAGGGAGCCCCTTCTGATAACACTTGAAGGTAAATCAGATATTTAAAAAAAAAGCTGCAGATTGTGTGGATGCCTCTGTGGTCAGTTTGGAACTAAAACAAATATTTGCTTTTTAAGTGAAAGTAAAAAAAAAAAACTGGGAAATCCTTGGGAAATTGGTCAGCCCTCACTGAGGAAAGATCCACTGTGTGCATTCAGACAGATCACTTCAAGTACTTCAGTGAAAACTGATCCTAGGTGTTCTGTTTCACATCGCCTGAAGGTGGAGAGTTGTTCCTTTCTCCTTCCAGATACAGATAAGTTAGTTGAGCTGTTGCCACTAATTCTATTGTTAATGACAAAGAATGTGGGATAATTATGAGAATGTAGTGGGGTTGCTTTAAGTTTAATGTATTTTGCTTTGTGTTTCCAGCAGGGCCACACTGGTGGACATCACTGAAGTTGCCAAGTTGCCCTGACTTTGCTGCAGTTTTCTGCTGAGCCCTACAACAATCTTGCCCAGCAGTGGGCCGGCCTGCTGTTTGACTTTCCGTTGCCACTTGTGAAACGCCACTGCCATCATGCAGACCTCATCGCTCCGCCGGCAGATGAAAAACATGGTCAACAACTACACGGAGGCTGAGATCAAGGTCCGAGAGGCCACCTCCAACGACCACTGGGGACCTCCCAGCTCTCTCATGGCGGAAATCGCAGACTTGACCTTCAATGTTGTAGCTTTCACTGAGGTTATGGGAATGATCTGGAAGAGGCTGAATGATCACGGCAAAAACTGGCGTCACGTTTACAAGGCGCTCACGTTGCTGGATTATTTGGTCAAAACAGGCTCTGAGCGCGTGGCTAAAGAATGCCGGGACAACATATACACTATTCAGACCCTGAGAGACTTCCAGTACATAGATCGAGATGGACGTGACCAGGGCGTCAATGTTCGAGAGAAGGCCAAACAACTGGTGGCTCTGTTGAGGGATGAGGAGAGGCTGAAGAAAGAGAGGAGCCAGGCTCTGAAGACAAAGTCGCGCATGGCAGGGCTCAGCAGCAGCTTAAGCTCTGGATCCATGCCCCCACCATACCCAGGTCGCCACACTGCCAGTTCGTATGGGGAGGATTTCAGCAGGTGCAGAAGCTCACCATCATCCTTCCACCGTGAGTAGCATCATATCTGTGTAATTACTCTTTACAAAACACAAGCATGCTTATTGTCATACGTAACGTCAATTTGGTTCCCCAAAGCGCTATGCTACTTGCCAGCTCTGCACAGCTTTATCAGATGAATTCAAACCAATATCTACGATGAAAATAACAGAAAAGCATCCTTTAACTAAGTTTATCAGTCAATCAAGGGATTCTGTGTTTGATGATAGAAAATGGAAATGGGGAAAAAAGTACATGAAGATTTTTCATGGTATGTATTAACAGCAACACGCTTCATTATTCAGACTCCAGTATTGATTAATTACTTGTTGTTATGTTATTTTAGGAAATGTTTCAGTTTTGGTCTCTGCTGACAGTTGGATGTCTGCATTCCATTCATTCTCCTTTATAGTCATGTCAGCCAAACAGGATTTACAAAAGAGAGGGGCCCTGTTTGTGTTCGTCTCACTCAAATATGAAACCACAACTGGATACTGGACTGTGGTGGCAGTGTCACTCCTGCTACTGGAAAGTAATAAATTACTCTATTACTTGAGACAACCTCATTTTACTGAGTACTCTACTGAGATTCCACTTGATACTTCCACTCCACTACATTTCAGAGGGAGATTCAGTACTTTCATCTTCACTACTCAATTTAATCTTCATTTACTTAACAGCATCAGGTGGTTATTAATTATAAATAAGGATTTTGAATTGTGGATAATATTACAAAGTTTTAAACACAATACATCGTTACAGATTAGATCACAAATAATCTCCCACCTTTTAATAACCTCTTTGAATTAGATTTCTTTCAAAAAAATCTGTGTTCCCAGGGTCATATTTCAGATCTATAATATAAGTACACAGCCTTCTGTCTTTCAAAAAACTTTAAATAGCCAAAATGTTTTGAAATGTTCAAGTTTGATCTCATAGTGAATCTTTTCCAGCAAATTTTCAAATACTAAATCAGACAAATATAGTGATAATACTGTATTATTCTGTTATAGAAAATTGAGGTGTGCAGTGCTCATGTTTAGTATCTTTGTTTTTAAATGCATTTTCAGAGAATATAATCATGTTTTGAAATATGTTGTCAAATCTTGTCTATATTTACCTAAATGGTCTTGGTCTATATCAGAGCAAAAGCATTGATTAGTCATTTGTAACACAGTGATATATCAAAAGGATTCCACAACACTATACTGTAACTTTAACTACACTTTTATCCTGACGTTTGAGTACTTGAATGATTTATCCTTAAATATTAATGTTTAAACGAGGGCTATGACTAGACACAACATTAAAATCCCATCATGTGCTCTCTGGGATTAAGCGTTGGTACTTTTTCTCAAGGAAAAGATCTGTGATGTAACGGACTTGTGAATTTCAGTAAACAGCTCAACCTCAAAACACATGTTACAAAAGCATCAATCATTTGTATATGTGATGTGTTCTATGTGCACTGTATACTTTAGCATTTGTGTGGTCTGTGTGGTGTGGGATGTTTATAAAGGGTGTTAGTCAGTGGCTGAGCTATGGTTTTATAAGACACCAGCTTCTCTGTTACTTTCATGTCAGGAGCTTGTTTCATGAAGGAAACGCAGATGTGCCCACAGATGGCGTCTGACTGTTTTATTACCACCGATCAGTCAAACATCCTTTCTGTCCAGCACAGATTCTACTTTATGGATGTTGCCTGCATACCACTCTGGAGCAGAAGCAATACCAGTGGAAACATGTGGCCAGTCACTAACACTTGACTCTGGCTTAGTGGTTCAGTGACGTTACAATAAGAGCATAGTTTGTTTTACTGGGGCGTGCTTCATGCTCGATAATCACAACAACATCTCACTACAGAAATCCTAGAAAGCAATCTCTCCAGAAAAGAGTACTTTTAAAAGCTCTAGATGATAAAAACAGAGCTTTTAGAGATATTTTTATATACTTTACTCCTCTAGTGTAAGGGTGTATATGCAGTTTCCTCCTCTGGTCTAGCTAATCTTTAATATAAAAGGCAGGGTATTGGTGGTTTCTTAACCATTCCAGGACACAGGAGCGTGTGGATTGTTTGGACAAAATGCTGATGGATGCTTTGGGTGTAGGTCAGGAGGTTGGCATCAGCTAATTGCCAGCAAGTAATCTAGCTTAGACGGGGATATTGAGGGGCAGCGCAGTGGAAGAGATTGGTTTCTGAGACCTGACTTTGCCGACGTGTGGCCCGCTTCCATCTTTCACCCCTCACCCAAGCGGGTGTGTTGCCCCCCCATCAATCGATCCCCCAAATCTGAGTCCTATAACCCTCCCAGAAGATTCGGGGTAATAAGGTGGGCCCCACTCCAATCCGTCCATTCCTCTCCCCTGCCAGCAACCTACTCCACACAGCCACACCATTGTTCTCAGAGCAGGCAGAGTTGGGCAGACTGTGGCAAGCCATGCCAGCTAAGGCCCTAAACAACAGGCAATGGAAAATTAACATGCAAAAACAGTGCCAGCTCTTCCTGACCTTAAAAATCAGCCTGAAGTGTTTCTTTCTTTCTTTTCCATCTCTATCTATAAATCTTTATCCCTCTATGTCATTGCTTCCCATTCCTCCCTTAAACCCCTCGCCCCATCCCTCTCTCTTTCCTTGTAGCCTCCTCTTCTTCCCCTCATCTAGCTCCAGACCTGGAACAAGCTCGACCAGCGACCACTGGAGAAGAGGAGCTGCAGCTGCAGCTGGCCTTGGCCATGAGCCGAGAAGAAAGTGAAAAGGTATCTCTAATGCAAATAACACACACACAGTCTTACACACAGAGTATGACCCTCTCACCCCTCCTGCACATGTGGGTGACATAAAGAGGCTTCTTACCGGCGCTGCTGCTGACACATTCTACCAGAGTAAAGCATTAAATAGACCTCTCATCCCTTCATAAGCTCAAACACAGTCTGTGTTGGTGAAGTGCTGCTCCTGCCCGTGGCTTCTGTACAACCATTTCCCAGAACTGTTAACAGAAAGTGTGATTTGATGTCATAATTAATGGCACTCTGACCAATCCGTATGAGTGATGCTGACGAGGGAGGAAGCCTGAGTGTGAAAGAGTGAGAAGACAAACAGGATATGTGCATCGATCCACTCTAAAATATCCACAGCCTGCCTTGGTCTTCGTGGCAAGGGCAGCTCCTATAGGAGACTACAGACTAACTGGGATTTTAATGACAAAATCATATTTGATCTCACCTTTGTTCAGATGAACTTGGAATTATTGTATTATCCTATTGATTTCTCAATGAATCACCTCAGCAAAATCAGGCATGTTTTGAACAGCTCCTTTTGATTAGTCTTCCTCCTAATCCTTCCTGCTTGACTCTAGCCACCTCCCACAGTGGATATTGACGAACAGACTCAGCTCCAGATCGCTATGACTCTCAGCAAGGAGGAGGCCAAGAAGGTAGTATGCCTGGACCAGGGATGACGCTTCCTTTGCATCCTCTGCCTTGCAGCACATCTCCTGTTCTGCACACTAAAATGACTTTCACAGCTCAGGCTGTTTTTTTCTCCCCCCAAGAACCGCATGCACTACTTACATTTTCTCCCCCATAGATCTGGTGTATAACCTCTGTCACTTGTTCACTTTTATAACTCTTAAAGGATTTTTTTTTTTTTTTTTTTACAAAGATTAACCAACTGTGACTTCATCCTTCTGTTATACTAACAACTAGATTTTTTTCTCTCTTATTCAAGTTGTTTGAGGATTATATCCCAAACACTCTGACCTGGTGCTGAAAGGATTGATCCCTTCACTCTGAATGGAATTGCATGCCATGTATTGTGAGGACGTCCACACCATATTGCACTTTTTGTTGAGCAAAAAAATTGGTTATAATTCCTTCCCTTCATTCTACTCCGACAGCCAGTCCAACGTGCCCCTGCTGCCAACATAGATATGGACGAGGACGCCCAGCTCCAGATAGCCTTGAGCCTAAGCAAGGAGGAGCACCAGCAGGTAGAGTCCCCAGATGGTCGCACAGCTTTGGAGCTTCTGCTGGGAACACTTTTTTTTTTTTAATTTAGCTTAAAAAAGTAATTTCCCCACCCTCTGCTTCCTTTGTGTTGCCATTTTTATATCGATATAACTCTAACTTTGTTGTATTATCTATTACTACAACCTTTTGTACCCCTCCCCTTCCTGTTGCACCCTGTCTCTGTCTATTCTCTTCCCTGTTTTTGTCCATCTATGCTAATATACAGTAGCACAATAGAACTGCTCTGTTAGAGATCACAGTGATGCTCTGCTCTCTCCCCTCTTTGACCGGAGAATTTTCTAGTTTGTGCCAACTGCCTGCATATGTTGCCTTGGGAAAATACAAGCTAGCTGTCGGTCCTTTGTGCTGTTGCTGATTCATAAATATAGTATGATGTGACAATATGTGAATTTAGCCAGAAGCTGTCTTGCTCAAAGGCATCCATGTGTCTTTCTCTGTTTATAGGAGCAACTCAGTCGCCAAGGAGATGAGTCGCTGCTTCAAAAAGCTCTGGAGGAGAGCAAACGGGAAATGGAGGCAAAAGGCGGGGTATGAAATACGTAGTGATATATTTGGGAGCATGTGTCCATGAAAAAGTCTAAAACTGGCTAAATATGTGTCATTTTTGGCTGTATTGTGATTTCAATGAAACAACTTAACTGTGAAGTACAGATCCAAAATGTCACTGAAGTGAATCATCCTGAGCTAACAGAATTATTTTCTGGTTTGTGTGGCCAGACGGCCTTTATGGACTTGGTAGATGTTTTTGCAGCAGCTACAGATCCACCTCCCAATGACCGTGGCTGGAGTAAAGCTCCACACCATGCAGCCGCTGGGGGTGGGGGTTCAGACCCCTGGGACTCCTTGGGTGAGCCTTGAATGAACTGAAAGCATCTAAAGCGAGACTGTTTGAGTTCTTAGACATAAATCTTTTCTAGTACATCATAGTAGATTGTTATGGTTGAAGAGAAATGGTAATTTTTTTAAATAAAATCTTTTGGACTTATATTTATACAGTGTAATTTGAACTAAGTTATGCTAACAGAATGCACTGACATCCATTTACTGCCATTTTATATTAAGAAGACAGCACAAACATCCCTCGAGCAGGTTCTCCCTGGATGGTACCTCCGACCTCCAGCAGTCCTCCACCACCTTGGGAGCCCCCAGCTCATCCCTGGGATGCACCACAGAGCAATGCCTCCAACCCCGACCCTGAAGGCCGAGTGTGGGCTTTACCTGCAAACACAGGTGAGTGTGTGTGCTTCCATGCGCTCAGCTCAACCAAAAACAAACACAACCCAAAAAGTTACTGGAAATTCTCTTTTTCATCCCTTAAATTAAACTTTTGGTTTAATAGCTTCCCCAGGAGTCGATCCATTCTCTGCTTTGTCAGAAAGAACAGCAAATAGAGGAGCAGTAAAAGAAGCTCCTCCTCGAAGTGTAAGCCCCTCAGGTAAAGAGTTAATTATAACACATTTATTCCAGTTTTTGTGCAATTCTCACACTTACAGCATTGTCTCTCTTTCTCTCTGGTTAGATGGGGATCTGTTTGATGAAGCCATGGATGGCGGTCAGGTGAGTATTAATGGACGAGAGGAGGGTAGTCCTGAGCCGTTTGACCTGTCTCGTCTTGGAGAAAGCTTGGCTGCACCCAGCCCTCGCACATGCCGGACACCTGAGGCCTTCCTGGGCCCCACAGCAGCTTCCCTGGTAAACTTTGACAGCTTGATCCCAGTCAACCCTTCAGCCAAGAACAAAAACCCCTTTTTATCAGGTATTCATTGTATGAGCTCTTTAGCACAGCAGTAGCTCTAAATCTACATTTAAACCAACTATTGAAATTTTAAGTGTGTGCATTACTATTTTTTTTCTTTTCTTTTTTGGTTTAGGCCTGAGTGCTCCTTCACCCAACAATCCATTCCAATCTGAGCAGCCAAAATTGAGTCTTAATCAGATGGGCTCCAGCTCCACCTCTGTGACTCCCCAAGCTACTTCACTTCCATACAGTGCGTCCCTGCCCCTGCCCATGAGCCATCAGGGTGCCAGCATCCCTTCATCACTCACACACCCCACCCAGCCTGGTTTGGACCTGCCAAGGAACCTCCCTGAGCCCTTGTTGCCATTTTCTTCCACCAGTTCTCAGGGATCAGAAGCTGCACAGAACCAGAACCCTTTCTTATAAGGACGAACCAAACTGGAGAAAATTGTCCTGGAAAAAGGGGGAATGTTTATAGGTTATGCTCATGGAATAACACTTATTCTGCAGACCAAACCACAGCTCTAAGAACTTGTATGCAATGCCTATTCTTTGTTGATTTTATATTGTTGTATAGTACAGTAACACTTAGATTGATGCAAGCTGGTTCTGCTCCACACTACTACAAGCTAGAAAAAGAGATAACAGATTTTTGTTAGAAATTATTGATGTCATGTAAATCTCCTTTAAGGCCATAATCTGTTGCTAACTGACTACAGATTATACGCAAGCACAATTTGATAATACTTTGTTGTACTTCAACTTAGACATTTGAACAAAATGTCTATGATCTCTGATAATTGGCAAAGGTTACTTGTTTGGTGCTTGAAATGTTCCCTATCAACTAATTTAACTACCCTGAGCTGTTATGGGCCAGAACTGATTAGATTTATCACTATAAAAATATATATAATTTAACTATAATGAAATTATTTGCTGGATAAAATTACACTTTAGGAGAACTGTAGGTGCATCAGATTTCCTAATAAGCAAGGCAACATTTAAAAATGTTTTATTCATTGCTGTAAATCAGGGGTGTCCAAAATCGGTCCTCAAGGTCCTGCAGATATTTGGTGTTTCACTGCTTCAACACACCTGCCTCATATTAAGTGAATCAAACAGCCTATGATGTTCTGAACAACAACTCATTGATTTGAATCAGGTGTGCTGGGAAACATGGAAAACCTGTAGGATTGCGGCCCCCGAGGACCGGAGCTGGACATCCCTGCTGTAAATCATCGGCTCTCATCAAATACAGCTGTATAATTTGAAAACTGTTTTTTTCTCCAGAAGACTTTAAGAATATTCTCATTCCCCTTGCAATTTATTAATTTGATTTGAATTACATCATAGGAATTCATGTACACACCCAGTGATAGTTTCAGTATTTGCTGTGCATGCATTTTGATGCCCCCTGCTGGTAAAACAGTCATTCCACCACTGGTCAGAATGATTGGCACCGCTGAATTTCAGATGCATAGTTCTTTATCTTCAGGAATAAATCCAAATGAAGCAATTTTGTGACATCAGAATTTATTTTTTAAAGAAAAAAAAACTATACAAAAAAACAGGAAACTTCAACAAAAACAAACTCTAATTTTGTCCACCTGCTGGTTGTATCTGTTTCTCTTTCAGTTATGTTTCCAAGTTTGCAAGATTAATTCCTGCAGAGTTAGTTTTAAGTCTGCTTTTCCTTTTTAACCCTTCCTTTGTTCTTTTGGAAGACCACCAGCTGCTACATAAGCAGATTTCTCTCACTAAATTTATTTTTAGTGGCACATGCTCCTATGGTGGAGTGGTGGTTAGCACTGCAGCATTACAGCAAGAAGGTCGCTGGTTTGAACCTTGGCTGGATAGGGGTTTGACCAGTGGCCTTTTTGTGTGGAGCTTGCATGTTCTCCCTGTGTATGCGTGGGTTCTCTCCAGGTACTCCGGCTTCCTCTCACCTTCCAAACATATACATGTTAGGTTAATTGATTATTCTCCCTGGGAGTGAGTGTGAGCGTGAATGGTTGTTTGTCTATCTGTGTTGGCTCTGACTGACTGGCGACCTGTCCAGGACGTACCCTACCTCTCGCCGGCTAATAGCTGGGATAGGCTCCAGCCCCCTGTGACCCTGAATTGGATAAGTGGTTAAGATAATGGATGGATGCTCTTAATATCCTCACACTTTCATGACTAAGTTTTTAATGACAAGAGAAACTTAAAGGGGGAGGGGGGCATGCAAAATTTACTTTTTTTTAAGCCTTTTATCATGTCATTTTCTCACCAAAAACATGCCCCGGGGTTTCTTTGACTCATTCATACATATTTGAGAAATCCCTGAATCTCCTATTGAAAAGCCACAGAGTGGTGCCAAAATGGCTGCTACTGCATAGCACCTCCTATTATGCAAAGTTCATCACCTCCCTTGCAGAGTTCCATCCCAGCAGACCACTCCTTGCCCCCGCCTCCCGTTCATCTGCAGCAAAGTAGCTCTAGCAATAATTGGAAAACACCTGGTGGGATTTGGCGTGGACTGAGCACTGCTAGCAACTTTCAATAGCCTACAACCCAAGTCGTCATCATTATTACTGTTCCTCAGAAACAGACACTACAGCAGGGTTACAAGAGGATGACATAGAGGTATATTACAAAGCGGAGACATCTTGTAAGAGCCTCTGTACCCGCTCCGGTTCTTCAGAAAAGTCGCTTTCTGGGTACGACATGGGATTGTAAACATAAGGTTGTACAATGTCCTGTGCTGCCATTTCAGACAAACATTATATAATGTAGTTCCTTTGTAAACTAGCAAAATCCAAAAACGATGACGATTGTAAACGGTATCCATGGATGGCATGAAGCCCTGTTGTGATGACATGCTGAAGGGGGCGTGTCGGAGAGGGTAGGAGAATCTTAAAGAGACAGGCAAAAATTTCAAGGCGTCATATACAGACATGATGTGAAGTCAATTTCTTTTGGGTTGTTTTCTATATACACAGCATTTTCAAAAAACAACTGAAGGTAGCACATTTATTTGATTGTGCTATAAAAGGGTACTGTGTGCCTGGAAATGACATAACCCCCCATTTAATACTTATTTGAAGGTCTTTGTAGATTGTGACAATCATTTTAACAGTTTTCTTTTGTTTTTATCACACCATCCCTGCTGTTGTAAGGCAGCTCTGTTGTCTGTTGTGAAAAAAAGACTAGTAATAATTGTACTGCTTTAATGAATAATAATTTGAATTTTGTCACTGTTCAGATTACCAATCATTCTGACCTCTACTAAGAAATCAATGTGACAAACCATAGTATCACTTTCATATCTACCTTTTCCATTCACCTCATCAACAGTCCCCTTAATCAAACAGGACCTAAGTCCATTTGCAGTTTTTTTTGTTAAATGCCTTACAAGTTTTAGACAATCCAAAACTAATGCCAACATTAAATCCTTCAAAACAGTGTTCAAACGGTCCTTTTAAACTGAGGATCCTGTCCAAATGGCTTGAAAGCACATATCAGATGTTTGAGAGGAAAGTATCACCTTAAAAGAACAAATGGATATCACTTGACTGTGATGGACTCAAGCCAGCTCAACACTTCCTGCAGTCCCACTCCAGAGCGGGCACTGAGCTCCAGTATTGTAATGGACTGAGTCGCAGATGCAATGATGTCATCCATCCTGAACAATGACTTTATCTCCATAAGGCTCATAATGCAAGGCATGTCCCTGGAAAAGGTTGGAATTGCAAATCACAAAAATAGACAATGGGATAAAACGCTCTCCTTATGACAAAACAACATATCAGATATCACAGAGTTGGACCTGCTCACAGTGCTCACAGTGAAAACTTGCTCATGTACAAGGTCATTTATATGATGAGATTTGGATGGAATCTCACCTTTTGTTAAAGAGAATAAGCGCAGGGATGTTTTTCAGAGGTTCAGCAGACAGGACAGACAGCAACTGGATACAGGAGGAGGAAATCTGAGCAGTGTTGGCTGCATCCACCATGAACTGTGAAAGAAAGAAAAATTAAAACATTTCATATTGTAGCGTTGTTTACTTCCCTCAAATAGGCCTACTAGAAAAATATACAATGTTTATACAAAGGCCATACAATGATGGAAGAACAGTCTTTGAAGTAACTGGGCCATATAGGTCCCATGCAGCCTCCCAGTTCCCGCACAGTGATCTTCTTCTTTTTCAGGGTCAAGTCAGTCAGATTGGTTCCTACCTGGGGAGGTTTCGATATCGGTGACATTAAAGGAAATGGGTGTTGCATCAAAGTCAAGTCTGTAGTCTTCACTTATTATATTTCTGTACTGCTTACTGTGGGAAGAGTTGCAGGAGGCGAGGGCATGTCCTTCAAACCGTGCAAACTGACCAGTTAATAAAATCTGTAAGGAAAAATATCCAAAGCCACGGCTGTGAAGTGCGCCTTGGCACAACCTTCACAGACATTTGCTCAATCTATAGTGTTCATTTGCATTCACAATTTTGCTAAAGTATGCCATTTCAAACGTGTAGAATAATGTAGGACTAAGCTGACATGAGACTTTTGATAACCATTAGAATAAAAAGGTCATTAAAACAAACGTAGTGTTGGGTATTGTGTAAATTAATTTCTTAGCCAACAGCGAGAAAAGGTAAAGCTAAATTAGCTTGTTGAGCTAGCCGGTACGCATAACTTTTCCTAGCTCTAGCTCAAAACATTCAGACAAACACGAAGGATATTTTGTAGACGTTTGAGAAACAATGTCTTTCCAACGCCAGTGGCTCCGAGAAGTAAACACATGTCTCTGCTGCTCATTTCGCTTCGTACTGCAGTGCACACGCAGTTCAAAGTTTGCTAAAGTACATAAGCTTGGTAGCCTCCATAGTGTAGCCTCTCTTGGTACCATGGCGACAACCACGTGACCATTTTAATTTACAGCTATTGGGTTAAGTAAAAGTCAATTATCCAGATCTTGGTTTTGATTGGTTATTACTCAAACTGCATCATATGACGGAAAGCTTTTTTTCCCGGAAACAAAACATGATCATCAAACGTTAGCGAGAGTCGTCGTTGGTGCACACGACAGAAACTGTCAAAGACACCCCTCTGAACTTGGGTATCAGTATTTACGATGCGTTTTTTGCATTAGTCCCATACTTTTAATTGAATAATCTTCGAGAGAAAAACATGGAAGCTAAGTTAAAGAAAGAGTTGGGGACGAGCATTCTGAAATCAACTGGTCACTCAGGAGGTGGATGCATAAGCGAGGGGCAGAGTTATGATACTGACACTGGGAGAGTGTTTGTGAAGATTAATCACAAAAGCGAGGTATTTATGGGTTGTTGTTGTTGTTGTTGTGTTTTTTTTTTGGGGGGTTTTTTAGTGATAGAGTTTGCTTGTCTAATTCACCTCGGACTTTCCATTTATATAAATTGCAGAAATCAGTGAATAGGATTTGTTCCAGCTGCTACACCCATTGAATGCTACTGTCAGTGATTGTGTCACTGTAACAATACAGCTATTTATTTTAGGAAAATGTGAACTGCAAACATGCATAAACATGTGTTGTTACACTGATCACCAGTCCAGGAACTGATTTTATCTTTTTCAGGCAAAATTGATGTTTGATGGGGAGATGGCAAGTTTGGAAGCGATTTTAAAGACAGAAACTGTAAAAGTCCCCAAGCCCATAAAGGTGATTGGGCTTGATACAGGAGGATGCGTTTTTGTGATGGAACATCTTGACATGAAAGGTCTTAACAAGTATGAACTGTCTCATACATTAAAAAATAACATTTGTTTAGTTTCAGTGCTTATTTTGATAGAGTTATGTCATACTTATTTTTATGATGACATTTTTCACTTTGAAATCCACTGAGCAGGTACTCAAAGCAGCTAGGAGAGCAGCTGGCAGATATGCATCTTCACAACAAGAAGCAGATGGAAAAACTAAATAAAGAGCAGCAGACAGTGGGTAATTCACTTTAAATTCACAAAAAGTGCATGACAGTGTGTACAAATACATGTGCAAGTACAAGTGTTCCCATACTAGATAGCTGCCTCTTACATTTCGAATAAGAGTAATTTACTGATTTGTAATTTAGTTTGCATGGCTTTTTTCAGGAAAAGGAGCTGGACAGGCTGAGGTGGCTGTTGTTGAGAAATTTGGCTTTGATGTGACTACATGCTGTGGATATTTACCACAGGTAAAATAAAAACTGGACTGTAATGATGCATTGCATATGTGTGCCCTGCATGATATGTTATGTTGACTTTTTTTTTCTTCCCCAAACTTCCCAGGTAAATGAGTGGCAGATTGACTGGGTGGGGTTTTACTCTCAGCAAAGGCTGCAACACCAGCTTAACATGGTGGAGAAATCTTATGGAGACAGGGAGGCCAGAGAACTCTGGGCCAGTCTACAGGTACACCTCCCTCTGACTCCATCAGAAATTATTGTTAAGTTTTCATCTGTTATCTGACTGTGCAATGCATGTATTCTGTCTGTTAATTACAGCTGAAGATCCCTCAGTTTTTCACAGATGTGGAGGTTGTCCCTGCCCTTGTCCATGGAGACTTATGGGGAGGCAATGTGTCAGAGTGTTCAGACTGCCCAGTCATCTTTGACCCTGCTGCCTTCTATGGCCACTCAGAGTATGAGCTGGGTATCGCTGGGATGTTTGGTGGCTTTAACAGCTCTTTTTACTCTGCTTATCATGAAAAGATTCCTCAAGCACCAGGATTTGCAAAGAGAAACCAGCTTTACCAACTCTACCACTACCTGAATCACTGGAACCACTTTGGTGGTGGCTACAGAGGCTCTTCAATTAGGATTATGAAGAACCTAGTGAAATAAATACTTACAGAACCACTTATAGAAAGCTTTATTGTCTTAAAACCTAAGCAAAGTATTATGTATATTTTTAGCTGATTTGACCAAATCTGTTTGGCTAATTGTTGAAAAGACTTTTCATAGGAGTTTAACATTGCAACATCACAACACAACTTTTTCTCTGTCAGCTCCAGTTACACTAAGCTGCTTACAAGATTGAATAAATAAATAGATTTTTAAAAAAAACTGAATATACACCTCTTTGCAACTAATTCTGGTGTTTTCTACAAAGTTATTACAAAGCATAACTTACTAACAACGGCACAAACTGAAACATATAATACATTTAATATTATTAGCTTTTTTTTTACAATGTAAATCTTTTCTGCTAACATCTGATTGTTTTCATTGCATGCAGTTGACCAGAGTTGATTATACGTTTAGGTACAAAGCGTGACCACAGTGAATATATTTCTTAATACCTAATCTAAATGATAAAAGTGTGAATATTGATGGCATGTAGGTTAGCACACCACATAAGCTTTGTACAATGCTGCTGTGTGACAATAATGATAATAATATTTACTGCTTATTCTTCAATAAATAACGGTCCGTATTGACTATAGCTAATATTTAGTGTGACTGTTCTCTGCTACACTAACAACAATTCCTGAATTCATTGGAAGTATTTTTTTTAAAGAAACTTTGTTTTGTCTTTTTTCTTGTGATATAGTGNGAAGAAGAATAAAATGCACTGCAACAACTATTATTGTAAAGATCTCAACTTGCTCTGCATGCTCAGCTGCAGCCCCCAGGGCCAAGATAATCTGAGGGACAGTACACTTCAAATGTTTTGGTGACTAAATCCATTCATCCATCCATTTTCTGCCGTTTATCCGAGGTCTGGTCGCGGGGGCAGCAGCCTTAGGGGAGGGAAGCCCAGACTTCCCTCTCCCCGGCCACATCTGCCAGCTCATCCGGGGGGATCCCGAGGCGCTCCCATGTCAGCTGAGAGACATAGTCCCTCCAGCGTGTCCTGGGCCGTCCCCGGGGTCTCCTCCCGGTGGGACATGCCCGTAAAACCTCCCCAGGTAGACATCCAGGAGGCATCCTGGCCAGATGTCCGAGCCACCTCATCTGGCTCCTCTCGATGC
>JAPMNP010664706.1:0-11404 GCA_029874935.1 Atherina boyeri | reverse complement strand
TTTCTTGTGTGCCATATGACGCCATTACACACTGCAACAATCACCGTGTAAAACATGTTTAGATCGCAAAAAGCTGGCGATAAATGAGGATTACCAAACGATCTGGCATCCCATGTGCTCAACCTCTTATGACATCAACGGCCTGATTCTGTTAGCTGAGAGACACTTGATGTCGAGGCGGGGCGGGACAACCAAAGGAAAATATTTATGTTTTTAGGACCCATAAAAATATAATTTTTGGACAAAAAATTTATTTTTCTCCAAAATGAACACTTTTATTCAACACCCCTTTAGATGTTCTGTGGGTGTAATATTGTTTTAAAAATATCTGTTTTTATGAAAAAGTTCTATAGATCACCTTTAATATATGGACAACTTATCCCTCTGATTGTTCTAAATCAAAATAAGTTGTATACAACTACATAAGACTATTTTCCTTAACTATGCATTAAAAATGGACGGAGTCCTTCTGTCTTTATCTGAGCCAGTCTGGTGCCTCTTTTCCCTGAGAACATTCCCAGATAACATATTGGAGAATTACGAGTCCTGTCATCACTTATGTAACTATGATGAAAACATTGCGTGTATGTCATGTGCGTGTAAATGAGGAATATATAAAGAAAGATCCTGAAGTAAAAGACAATGAGAGCAAAAGGAGATTAAACTATCTTCCTTGACTGCCTGTATTGGCTTTACGTTATATCGCCAGCACCAGGAAGCGGAAACAAGACTTTATCATAATTCATGGAAAACTCTGACAATTTTTCTCATATTTTCAGATAGCAGCTTCCTGCTCCATTATTGCCAGTTGAGGAAATTCTAAGACACCAGAGGAAACATCTGATTACAATGAAGTTCAAAAGAAAGTGAAATATTGTTGTGCTGTTCTCTTTCCCAGAGATGTCTCCATTCTGGCAGACTGAGAAGTGATTCAAAGTGACACAAATGCTTATGAGACTGAGGAACTATTAAAAGTGGACAAAAACAGACTAATAAAACTGACAGGAGGGTATGATGAGATGCTGATAGAATTAAGCATTTTACCGGAAAGAGTTCCTAAATAGAAGAACTAAAAATAATCCATCTTGAATACATGTGCGTTTGTATTTGCTTGCGTGCGTGTATATTTTCACAGGATGTCGACCTTGTCCATGACCCCCTGTTAAAGCCAGGAGGAGGTTCAAGGAATGGTCACCAGGATTCGGGAATATTTTTAAAAACACACACCTATACACACAGAAACACACAAACAAGACAGGCACGTGACCAGAAATCACTTTTAAGAACAATAAATGTTCTTCAGATCATCTGCACCCCACATGAGAAGAAGCATCATGGGATGGCAGCTTAAGCCTATGGCAGCATTTCTAAGGGATGGTTAACCACTTCTAACTGTAAGATTGATCAAAATAAAGATTTTAAACCTAATCTCAAATGTAGAGAGGGTGTCAGCATTCCAAACCCAAACTTGGAGCTGATTCCTTTAGGAGTTGTGGAAATTGTAAGAAACCAATTATAAGTTTGACCACATCCCATCTCTTTTCTTTCAGGTCGCTCATATTTTCTCAAATAGGGCTCTCCTCTCACACTTTGTGTCGCCATAGAGACAGAAGGCAATTAGCAGTAAGGTGTCACCACTCAGCCAACCTTGTGACCACTCCACCCTCAAGGACACACTCATAAATTCCAATCAGTCACAAGTGGATGAGTCAGTGAAGTCAAGCGTGGTGGATGAAGGAGGACGGGGCGCCTGCGGTGGTTTTCTGCTCTAACAAACGAAACTAGCTTTGTTAGCCATGGGTAAAATGTGGCAGAACATGTCTTTGTCGCAGCTCTAGTGGCTCCTGTTGGCTGGTTAGGGAATTTACACAGTGGGGATGGAACTGAGGGGAAAGTGTGAATATTCCATGCCTCATGTCGTGGTGGCAAATGTTGGCACATGAAAAAAAGCAGCTGACAACAGCATGCATCACGTATAGGACTGTTTACGGGCCTCTCAGGCCAGTGCTGGACTTTGAGGGGAAAGAGACTGTTTTTGAAGAAATAATAGGAAAAGCATTGAGTCTGATTTATTTCTAGCTGTTGGCTCAATATTATGAACACAACACTGATCTATATTGAAATGAGTCTTTTCGTGATGATCCTAATTTCTGCAGAATATAGACATAAGAGCAACGGTCTTTATATGCACCTTTTTTTTCATTTCTTTTTTTAAGGATTTTTGGGCTCTAGTGGCCTTTATATGAAAGTTGCTAGACAGGAAAGGGGACAGAGAGAGCAGGGAATGACATGCAGCAAATGGTTGCAGGCTGGGAATGGAACCTGGACCGGTTGCTAGCGAGGATCTATATCCTCTGCACATGGGGCGGGCACCCAACCCACGGCGCCACGCACCGCCCCTATATGCACCTTTAGTAGATGGAGCAACAGAATAGAAATCATCCAGCACCCAACCTGTACATGAATACTTTATCCCATCTTGAAGTGTGAGGGGATTTTTTTAAAGAGGGTATAGACTGGGATTAGCTGGATAGCACTTTAACTCAACCACACAATACAAAGTATTACTAAAAATCGTGCCCTTTGCACCTTTAAAGAGTTCCAAGTTCTGTTAAGTTTTTCAAACAAAAACTTACTATTAATATTTTTTTATGCTGAGAGACAGAGGATACAGGCTTCTAAACATTCAGCCATCACCATGTTGGTGTTTTATTTAGCTCGAAATGATCATGTTTGGAAAACATGAATCAGAAAAAGAAAAATCAGATAATCATACTATAGTGGCGTGTGACATTTCTTTTATTGACCTTTTTTATAATGAAAGAACTGGATACTTTATAAATTCAAGTCCAAAGAAAATGTGGATCTAGTCATCTGGAGTCAGGTTTCAAACCTCTTGGAGCAATACCATTGATGACCACTAGGTGCGGGACAACAAACATCTCTGGCTTGCCATCCCATGTTTCTGGGATGTTCAGGAGGCTCTGTGTGAACATCTGCGTTCCCTTGAACTGGATGTGACTCTCCAGTTTGTTGTTTAAACTGTGGTGGCATGCAGACATATCGCACCACAAGGTCACCAACTGTGCATGCATTGGAAAACCTAAGTGGATATAGCTTTAAAAACAAATGAAAAAAAGGAAAGAAAAAAAAACAGCTGTCCATGTGTAGGGATGATGTGTTTTTTTTTATAGAGCATATATGTGCAGTTATCAAATGATCTTCTAACACGTTTTATGCATTTTCAAACAGATTGCAATAAATGACTTGTTATAACTTTTATTTTTGCTGTATGGCCCTGAGATATAAAATCTGATCATAGAGCTGAAAATATATAGAAAAAATATTGTTGTCATGATTTCAGCATGCACAATATTACATCAAAAAGCCAATCACAAGATTGTAAAAACATTTTGACATTGAATATGATTCCCCCATATAACCCCTCCACTAACCGCCATGAACAGAAGCAGAAGGTGGGCGAGGTCATTAATACACCTGAGATCACCACACTACATGTAATTTTTACTTTATATTACAATTCATATTATTATACTGCAAAAATTAATAAAAATAATGCTAATTGTATATTTTTCTAATATCATGCAGTGTAATTTACAACAAAAACCAAGAAAACAAACTCAATATCTAACAAAATGTTATTTTTAGTATTTGAGATGTTGTTGTTTTTTAATTATTGTGTTTCCTCCAGTGTTATAATTGCAGATTTGCAGCTCAGAGCCACCAGTTGAAAGAGAAGAGGGTGATGTGCAAAAATATATGCTGTGGACTCAGATTCTAATGCATCTATTTGTCATTCAGCAGTGTCATCATCAGGGATGCAAAGCTCAACATACACTTACACATCCTACTGTTGCCTAACAAGAAATGGCATAGTCAGTGGTGACATGATTCATTTAACAATTTGATGGCAGTTGGATAGAAACTTTCACTTAACTGTATCACTCATTAATTTGTATTCCTGTTAGACAACGATCATTAGGACTCAGTTGGTTGTTGCACAAGTTTTCTTTCCTGACTTTATGATAACTGCGTCAGATTCAATCAGCATCTCACTGCATGTAGACATGATCAAAACAACTTTCTGACATAGGGGATATTTTCCTGTCACACTTTGGTCCCTAGATACCAGCTGAGCATAGTCTACATGTTGTAGCCTACTTAAGTGTTGTTGCTATATCCACCCCTTTATGGCCACTGTGTATCATCTCCTGATGGTTGCTTCCAGCAGGATAATGCACCATGTCACAAAGCTCTTCTCAAACTGGTTTCTTGAACATGACGAGTACTTCAATGGTCTCCACAATCATCAGATCCCAATCCAATAGAGCACTTCTGGGATAAGATGGAGTGGGATATTCTCATCATTATTCATTAATCATAATTTGGAAGCATCTGTGTGATGCTACTGTATAATGTCAATATAGATCAAATAATCTGTAGAATGTATCCAGAGCCTTGGTGAATCTATGCCACAAATAATTAAGGCAGTTCTGAAGGCAAAAGGGATCCAAACAGCAATAAAGTGGCCAAAAATATATACATGTGTGTGTTTGTGCTTCTGTGAGGGAGCCAGCATCATCTCCACCCAATGTTCTGAAATTCCAGATCCATGAGTGTGCTCCTCGTGTGTGACTCTCCACCAAACACTCACATTGTCCACACACATTTTACAACACCAACATGCACACACACTCACGTTCAAGCATTCCTGTTAACAGACGAACTACATTTATTACAACTGACAAAACATTTCAAGATAGTATGTTTTCCTGCTGAAGAGATAACGAAGCAGCTAAAGCACATTTCGTCTGTCACTGACTTACTTACTAGCTTCTCAAGGTTTGCTTTGACCTTTCTTTATCATCCTGCTGTAACGTACCTTAATTTCCAGGAAACACAAAAGTACTCTCCTTAAAATAGTTAAAGTTATGTTTCCTATGTCTTACTTTATTTTAGATTTTTTTTCCATACCCAGTTCCTGAACAATGAGCTCTCACACACACACACACACGCACGCACGCACGCACGCACGCACACACCACCACCATCATCATCATCATCATCATCATCATCATCAAAACATAGCTGACTGTATTTGATGAGAATTCTAATTTTCCATTATTTGTGACACATATGCAAATCTGCTACTGCTGATTTGATCCATCCGGGTTCCTTATGATGTGACCAGTAAATAAAATGTGATTGTGATGATATCTTTATACGATGGATGATGCGCCTGTTTGTGAGAAGGATAGAGAGTGGGAGGGGCTTATATGGGTTAGACAGGAAATAGTGGACAAGAACAGAACATCCTGTGTGAGACAAGAGATTGCTGCATCTTCATGCAGCCTGTGCGTGTGTTTTTGTTTATGTTTTATAGGGTCTATGAGTCACAGTGCAAAGGGACGCTTTGACTTCCTGCCCCGCACACATGCATACAGTACATGTTGAGGTCCCTAGATGATACAGAAATGTTTCTGGTTTCAGGCAATAGTCACATGATCCGTTTCCTGCTGTCTGTAGTTCATGTAATATAATGGTTTCTGTAAGAGACCCCACATTTAAAACTAAAACCTGCCTGCATGTAGTTTAAGCAAGATAAATCACTAATTTATCATATGCTTGGTGTTACATAGAAAGAAAACTCCCTTAAATTGAACAGGAGATAAGAAGGAGCCCCTTGAGAAAAAGCATGTAGGAATTTCTTTTTCCATATCACAGAGTGCCTTGCACATCATTTTTCATGGTTGGAGTGAAACAAAACATTCCAAAAATAATTCTAAAGGCAAAACCTTTAGAAATTAGGAGAAGTGCATTTGAGTTTCTGTTGGTGTAAAAGTTTTGGTTGCTTGCTCTTTGCTCAAGAATGTAGAATGCATGGTGTCCTGTCTATGTGGAAACTGATTTAATGTTTTCCTGCTAACTAAATCCATTATCTACATATGGGATTTTTCTCAATTGGGATTTTTCTCAATTGCTGTTTGCTGTTGTGAATCACACAGCTTTTACATTAGATTACACTAATACCACTTTTTATTCATAATGAATTTTCCATTTCCGATTTCTTTTGCTGCAGATGTGCTATCTTATTGAAAAAAAAGTCAAGATTTACAGAAAAAACAAACTTCACATATAAATCTGGACATCTTCTAGGTTACTCCAATCTGTAAACCAAAAACATATTTTCTCTGTTGAATGAGCTGAGACATGCAAATTCTGAACTCTAAATGCAAAACAAAGTCAACACTTTGAAGGCTGAATATATGAATTTTAATATATTTTTGGACGCTTTATGCCGACAGAAAAGCAGTGTAGTACAGAATTCAGCGATCCATTACCATCTCATAAAAAGACAAACTGCCATAACGCCAGTGTTTCCATTGAGTGTGTTCACCAGTAATTTCATGTTGCAATCTCTGAACATGTGAAAACAACTTGGTTTTGCAATCCACATTCAATAAGCATCTTTTCCACATTTCAAATTGCCTTACTCGACTAATGAAATATGAGCAAGTAATGTGTACAGCACGCAGGATGATGTAGATGATTTCCTAATCTGTATTCCTGGAATGCTGTCAGTCTTTGTATGTACATTAGATTCACAGTGACATCACAGAAATACACCAGGAGGAGACAAAGTGGCGATGAACTGGAAGGATTTCACATTTGTAGCCACAAAACTGAAAAACACTCTTAACACATCTTTCCACGTTGGTATCAAGTCTTAGGGGAGTCTTTTATCTCATTTCTCTTGAGAAATCACGAACATAGTCTAAATGTAAAGTAAATATTCTCACATACTGGCATATCTCTACCCTAACATGTTAATAAAATATTGTTAAAAGGAATCATGTTATCACAACTCTATATTCAAACACATGAAATGGAAAGCCAAATCTCTCAGCATGAATTATTAAGTTTCTTTTCCCTTCAACTTTGGACTAGCATCAAGTTTATACTAGATTACTTTCAGAAAATGAGCAATGATTTTTCATTTAACAACAAATGGGAATACTCTCAGCTTAGTAGCTTGTGTAATCATTACAAGTGAATACACATGTTACAAATAATAACACTGATATATGTGTTCAAATGTGTACACATAGAAGCCGGGACGCACTGACACAGAACCATGAACAGCTGCATATTCAACATTCAAAGTCCATGTCCAGACAATACCCATAATACATTATGTTTTAATAATCACAGTATCATTACATGTTAATGAGATTTAAAATACTTTATAAATCATAAAAAGACCCAAGTCACCTGCCGTTCTGCTAAGAGACTTTTTCTTTCTTTAATGCAAGGGCTGGATCCAGGTGCTACAGTGACGTCATGGTAATGTAAAACTCCAGCCACCACACAAATACCAACGATGGTACTATAAAAAAAAAAAATCAAAATAAATCGGATAAAAGTCCTGAAACCAGATTTGCTTTCTTGTGTCTTCTCTGCGTGTGTGTTGCTTCTGAACTTGTTTGCATATTCCCAAGCTGCCTTCCAGGAAATCCTTGTAGTTGTTTAATAAGTCACACTTAAACAAATGCCAGATTGCTCAGTTGTCCCAAAAGGCAAAAGATAAGACAGGCCCTGAAATACGCAGCTTAGTTTAGATTTATTCATAAAGTCGACATTCGATGACAATGATGAGCCATTTTTCTCCCTTTCTTCTCATATTTGAGTTCACATTAAGCAGTATAGATCAACTTCTATTGTTTGTATTCCAGTGTGTGTGTTTTTTTAATCAATATCCTAACAGTTTTATTTAGCTCCTTAAAATCTGTCTTATGTTTACATCTAGTCTGAAAACATGGCTGCTTTGGATAATGTTGCTCAAAGATCAATCAATATCTTTTTATGCTACTAAAACATTATCCTAAGGGATAATTATGTGACAGACTTTAATATACATGGTTTCCAGCCAGTGCGCTGAAAGTCACTCTGAATTGATTTGTTTTTATTTGAATATACTTTTTCTGTAGTATTTGTTTTAATTAGGACTACAGATATGAGGATGATAGAAAAAGCATGTAGTGAGAGGTGGAAATATCCAATTTCGTTTGAATGGTTTCCATTTTTTTTACTCTTGGGGATGGGGGCAGGGTTACTTCCAGGTTTTAGAGGCAGGTGATGAGCTAATATTTCATTTATTCAGGGATTTTTCTCTTGGTAGGGGGCACAAGGTGTGCAGGCAGGTCTGACGGCAGTTCGTGTCCCTCCAGTTTCACCTTAATCAAGTGGTTGGCCAAGGCAAACTCCTCATCATCGAGCATCCCATCCTTATCGATATCTGCCAGCTTCCAGATCTTTCCCAGCACGGTGTTGGGCAGTTTTGACTTCACCATCTCCTTCTTCGCGTTGGCTCCAGTCACTTTTCCATTGACGGGAGACAACGTGTAGAAAATCTCATCGTAAGCGGGTTTGTCGCGCGCAACGACCCACTCGGCCTCGTCAATGCCCTCCCCAGCTCCTTCGCCGTACCCGTGTCCGAATGGGCCGTTCAAAGTGCCATCAAACGCGCCGCCCTTCACCACTGGGTTTGGTCGCTGGGTTTCCTCTTGGCGGACCAGGACCATTAAGCCAGCGATGTCATTGGCTAGCATGTCATCGACTGCCTCCAAGAGTTTGGGTTTTAAAGGCTGGAACCTGTTGAGATCTTGAGCTTGGAGTTGGTCCTTGAAAACAAAAAAAATAAGTTTATCTTACAACCTAAACTTCATCTCTGAATTCAAATATCTTTGTACTTTCCTGTTTACCTGCATCTTCTTCAGATTAGGAAAATCTCCAGGAGATATCTGATGTTCCCTTTCAATGCGTTTATAAATATCTCCTAGACTGGCAATCAGCTCTTTCTTTTTGTTTTCCTTCCCAAACACTGAGGGCATTTCTTTCTTCAGTGAGCTGATGATATAGGCATGGACCTGTAAAGGATGAGTAAAAGGCATGTATGTAGTCATCAACTTCAAAGAGAAAATTCAAGCAGGTCTCTTTAGACTTCATGTATTTGGACCTGAACTGTAGCCAGCATGTCTTTACAAGTGGTCATTTAAGTTTACTTGAATGTGGGAGCAGGAAATGCTCTTTGAGCAGGTACTCTGTCAGAGACAACAGAAGACAAGCAACATGTGTATCTCTTTACGTGGAAGAGTATTCTTCGTAACTCTTCTTTATAAAGCTTTAAAAATCATCGTCTTAAAAATGTCAAAGACTGGCAGCCCTTCTGCTCAGATTTAGTTATTCTGCGTAGTTTTATTAAATAATCAGTTCAAGATGATGAAAATGGTTTTGATTTAAAGATGAAAAGGACTCCTGAAGCAAAAACGAGCACCTCCAACATATTATGGGGATGGGTAGGTTTCTTTTTTAGGGTGGCAGAGTTTGTATCAACTCCTCCGAGGACCAAAGTTGTTATTTGACAGCGGTGCTGAACTTAGTCCTTTTGGCTTTAGACGGCCCAGAATTTTTTCGTCTGCCTTGATTAGCGTAGTCATTTTTGTTTTTGTCCAAATATCTGAAATGTGTGAACATCAGGTAATCTTAAAACACTGGGCTCACGAGAGTGGTATGGATTAAGGGATTAGGATATCAAATATAATGCATCTAGGAAAAGCTTTTGATGAAGGTGGTGTATTAGGAAAATAAATCAATACATAAATACATCCTACTCCCATAGACAGATGAAACTCTAATCTATTAACAGGTGCAGTCATTGGTGTGAACAATCTTAAATATCTGGGCAAAACAAAAAGAATAAGAAATTCAGAAAGGAAAAATGAAGGATAAAGGGAAGATCTGCTGATTTTTCTGGGTTTCCATCATTGCCATGTTCCCTTTAGTCACAGTTTTTTTTTTATAGATACAATTTAAAACTTGTTAGCTTTTGCATATTAATCACATCATATGAATCATGCTTTTGCAACCATTGAACCTTTGGGACATTAACACAGCGTTAACTAGAAAAGTCATTCACTATCTTGGTTAAGTTTGAATATTTTACACTACTTATTGTGGAATCTGTGGGGTTTTTTGTCCATTGATATTAGTCATTTTTTTGTTAAAATGTGTTGTAAAATTAACAACAATAACAACAAAAAAATTGAACGTAACAACAAGCCAAAATTAATGGAAAGAACTTGTTTTGTTGCTGTGTTGTTGCATGTGTGCCGCCCTGGTCCACCCTGTGTCCTTGAAACACACCCACCCCCACCCTATCATCTGTCTAACAGGAAAACTTCTATCAACTCGAAGTTCGATAAATCTGTGAGTGTCTGCACACGTATATCCTCTATGTTTCCTCAAACTACAAAAGCAGGCAGGCTGTCGCCACCCCTACCTGACTTCCTGCCCAGAGAGGAAATGGGAAATAATTCACTCAGAGCAGAATTGTGACATTTTTCCGGCGCTATTGGTTCTGACAGTGATAAGGTTTTGCTGTCAAGGTTAACAGCTGCACCAGTGATGGAGAGAACAAATAGGAAACACGCACATGATGCTTTCATTTAAACATGTCAGCAGTACCTCATTATTTCCAACTCGTCACACTAGCACTTTAAAATGCTGCAGGTAACATTAACATGATATTTCAACGATCTCCATCTCATCAGTCGGCCTCACCTTGGCGAGTCTTGCCCTCTTGATCAGATCGTTGAGTTTTCTAAGCGCAGCATTTCTCGGTAGGGACTGAATGTCCTTAAATAGGTCCTGCTCCTCTGCTTCAAACAGCTTCCTGTTGTCAGGAATCAACAATGGGTGGGACCAAAATGAGCCGATGTAGACACGGATCACCTGTACGAGAGACAAACAGAATAGATCAGCTTAAGCTTACACCTAAAAAAAAAAAAAAAAACACACGTCTTCCTTGGTAAAAATTATTAAAAGATCATGGGGCAGGATGAAGAAACAAAACTTGCGAGTGACGCGGCGGGCGTTGAGTGTAACTGCAGCTACCAGCCAAGCCGGCACGGGAACGTGCACAAACTCTTCACAGTGACGTAGCCTACTGCCAGACCACTGCACACGTATGAAAACAAGCACCATGTTGTGACACAAACAACACCGTTACCAGCTAAAGTAGTGTCCCTGCTTACAGGTTGTGCTGTAGGTCCAATATGACATTCTAATGAACCCGGTGCTCAGTTTGGAAAATCTCCAGTCTCTAAACATTCAGCGATACACAGCAGCTTTTGTGTGATCACAGCTCTCAGAGTCATCGGTGAGCTGATATCCTTTTCATACCAAGCTCTAAACACGAGCTATAATGTTTCTTACCTGGGCACAAGGAGATGAGCCATGTCAGCATCTGTTTTCAGTCCCAGATCTACTGGAAGCAGCCTCCAATTGTCGATCGCGTATCTGATATATATATATACATATATAT
>JAPMNP010664638.1:0-10397 GCA_029874935.1 Atherina boyeri | reverse complement strand
CTATCTATCTATCTATCTATCTATCTATCTATCTATCTATCTATCTATCTATCTATCTATCTATCTATCTATCCAGATGTATTTGAACCTCTGGTTGATGAGAATCACTCTTACTTTTCCTTCCTCACCTGTCAGGGTAGGTCTACTTATCACCCCCTCTTATTATTGCAGGAAAGATGATTTAAATATGAATTTATGATTACAATTTTTAAATACATTTTAAATATTAATATTTTTGTTTCTCCAGCAAATATTTGACTCTGTTCAATTCATACCACATTTATTATTTCTATGACCCTTTGGCCTTAGATTTAGTTCGCTGTGCTGTTGCTCTTAGCAGATGTGAAAACGATACATCTCCCCATAATCTCCGTGCACAATCCTGGTCTTGTACACTACAGGTGCCCAATGGAGGGTATGTGATGGATTTGATCTGTTAATTACAGATCAGATTAAATTGTCAGTGGCTCAAGTTAGGCTATACATCTGACCTCTTCTTTTTCACTCAGTATTGAAACACACAGAGAATAGATGTGGTAGCTTGTCTCTCGTCACTTGTTATGCTCTATGAGTGATAAGCCCTGCATTTGATTTTCTTTTCTCCAGATATAAATACAGGCAAGAATAAACTCTGCTTGCAAAACATACTCACTCTACATAACAACCGAAACAACCGCTTCAAATTATATTTCAAACTCCTGTCTCCAATCCTCTGCACACAATCGTACACACACCCATACACACACACACACACACGCTCACACTCACACAAAACATCAAAATGATCTGATAATTTGCCACTGCATATGATGCCGGCTAATTGTGCGTTTCTGACGTCCCCATACCAGCCAGAGCAGCTAATGACTGAGATTATAATGCTAAATCTGTCATGTTAAAGCACTTCCTCTCTCATCCGTTTGCCTCATCTCTTTACGTCAGTAGCAGTTTTGATCATCTGCTCCCCCACTCACCCCCACCTTCTTCCCCGTTAGCTCACCCTCCCTCTTATTCCTCCTCTTTTTTTTCTTCCTCCGGTACCCGTGGAAGAGTTGAGAGAGAATGAGTGCATCTCTGTTTTTTGCCTGTGGCGTCTTAGCGATCCCACAGGATTAAAAGTGCCTTTTTCTGTCTCTCTGATAGAAGAAGGACTTCAAACACTATTCCCTGCGCACCTCAAACCCAATCAACCTTTCATGGTTATGCACGCTGCCTTTGATGGGCCATGGGGGTTCATACAATACATGCTGAATTGGACCTGTGCCAGAGTTGCTTCTTAGTATTCACTCAAGGTACGTGGGTGCTGGAGTGGGGGTTGAAAGGGTCCATGCTTCCTGGTCTCTAATTACTATGAAATATCATGGAATAATGCGTCTATTTATATCATAGTGCAGCACTTTGTACACCAAAACATCTCCCTCTGCAAAGTGTGTCATGTAAGTAACCGCTCTGCATGTTGCATAAAAAGTGAGTTTTTTTAAAAACTGTACATGCAGGAACACATGAGCTAAACTAATTGTGTTTGTATAGACTTTTGTGTGTAATTGTGTGTGCATGTACATTGTTTTGCCTGAAGTGGGCTGAGGATTTGGCCTGACTAGTCTCCTGCCTAAATTATTGAGCCAAGACAGTCCTCATCTCTCTTTTTGTGCATTTTATGCATGTCTTGATGCCAATCAGCCACATTCTATATAACTTTAAAAACCCTCTCAAAACACTCAGAGTTGTCAGGGATAGGTTGAAAGACAGCTGCCCCCTTTTGCTGATCGCAAGTATCACTCTTGTAGTTATATCAAAAGTTGTTGCAGGAAATTTGAATAGAGCCAAAAATGTTTTATTCTGTTGGCAAATTCTTGCTTTAGTAGATTTATTTTATCTGCTCACTGTAAACTTGACATTAACCAGTGAGAGAGAATCCAGCAGAGAGCAGCACTTGCTTATCCTCCCTCCAAACCTATATTCCATAACTTTATTCCTTAAAATGGAGAAATCAGTGTGTATATAATGTTGGAAATCTGTTAAAGGGATTTCATGCTGAAGCTTAGACACAGGCTTGATGAAATTTCAATCAATTAACCCTCCTGAATTGACCTCTTTTAAGCCATTTTATACTACAGGTTATAAGCAAAATAATTACATGCAAGCTAGCATTTGGAAGGACTATACCAGTATTGTAATGTATTCATGTTAAGATGCAGCACCCTAAGCGTGAACACAGGCTTACATAACTCTCGAGTGCATTTTCACACATGTCAAGGTATGAACATGCACATCTCCACATGTGCACACTTGTGTTGACACATAGGGATGCCCACACACGCCTACTCTCACAGTCTCACACACACACTCCAGAGAAAAGTTCTCCTATTGACAAAAAGGGTCACAGAGTTCACAGCTATGTGATATATTGGACGAGAAGACTATTAGCCTCATCAGGTCTCTTTCTTTGGCAGCAAAGACGAACCGGTAGTAACTTGAACACTTATCCCCCACTACACATAGACACACATCCACTAACCACTCCCCAAAAAACAAAACAAAACAAAAAAAAAACACAAGTCTTTTATAGTGTTGACCCTATAAAAGGGTCATTTCCTGAAGGTGCAGGAACCATAAAAATAAAGAGGGAGAGCGCTAAAAGGACAGAGCAGCAGAAGCCGGACAGTCCTCAACTCACTGGTCAGTGTTTGCTGGAAGTTGATGACTATGTGAGGTTTTTATAGATTTATTTATTCCATGGAGGTCTCAGTTTGACGATGACACCTGTTCGTCTTGTGTAGTTGCTGGCATCAGTTTAGGGAAAGACAAACTTTGGTGCTGAATTGTTTGGATGCTGGGACATAAGCAGTTTGTTTAAAAAGAAAAAGGTTTTTGTAGGTCTGTAGAAATTGCACAACATACTGCCAACTTTATGGCTAATAAAATTTCAAAGGGGCCAAAGTCTATTAATACAGAGACAAAATTTCCCCAGGACCTCAGGAATCTCACTCCTTCAACCCTCCTTCCTCTATTCCCACGCTCCCATCGTACTATATTCCCTGCAGCCCGTATTCCCCCTCGACATTCTGGAATATGTTTCTTCATAACCTAACAAGTGCTTTGTTAGAAAACTCAATAGTGAGCTGTTGACTGCAAGAATATCCCGTTCAATGTTACATCACTTCTGACTTCCTCGTTGCATCTTTAAAGGATTTAAAAGAACCCAATCTAGTTAGGTGCACCGAGCTCGTCTTGCAGGTATGAAAGAGGGGTGGAGGGAAGCTGAGAGTAGGTCCACGGGGAGCAACAAGCAGCCCAGTCCTATCCTAAAGGGACAGAAATAATGGAAGGGTTTTATAGGTACAATTAAAAAGGCCTGAAACAGATGTTACGTTTCACTAATAAAGGAAATAATTACTTCACACCAGTAATTAAGCCCTATGTAGGGACATGAGTGAGGAGGAGGAGGAGGAGGGGAGTGAAAAGATAAAATGGAGATCATTGAAGGGATTATTGTTGATGGATGCGTTCGGGCTCTGTGGTCGTGTGTGAGGAGGTGCTGAGGATGAGTTTATGGAAGAGTCCATTAAATCTAAGAGGCGTTTAAGCAAACGAAATGCTGCATGAGCATAATGTTGGATCCCACGAGGGAGCCACTCGGAAGGATAGAAGTACAATTAATGTTGGATTACCTCATGATTAGCTACATGAAAATTTAATTAGCCACTTTTCTGTGGCAGAGTGCAGCTTCTTGCTGTATTTATCACCTGTGGTAGTAGTTCTCCTCACTGTGCCCATATCATCTCAGAACATTCTTTATGGTTCGAGGGATTTCTTCAGGGGCATTTTTTATTCATATAATGAAGACAAAGAAAAAATCATAAAGGGAACCATCAATATATGATGTTGCTTGGAAATTCTTGAGGAAGCAGCATAGAGCAATAGCTTCCTAGAGGGAGGTTTGGCACAATCTAGTCACACTGACTTTGTCTTAAGAGAAAACTCTTGGCTCAAGCTCTGACATATTTGGGTGCATTCAGGGATTTTCTTTTTTTTCTTTCTTTTTTTTTAGTCGTCTAAAGTTCGAATGGAGAAACTTCCAGGGAGAAGTGTTGCACAGCTTTTTTTTTGTCTAAGGACATGACATGAATGTGTGATGGAGACAAGGAATGACAAGAACGTTTTTAGCACAAAATTGAATTTTTTTCAAAAAATTCAACCAGCTGAGCCTGTTTGATAGTGTCAGATTTGGTTAAGTTTTTTCTTCTCTGAATATACCATATGATCTATGATTGATCTTCCTGTAGTGCTACAGGGAGAACCACATACAGCGGTGGAGAGAAGATTTTGGAAACCCCTTAAAATTTTACAAAATCTCAAATATCATCATGAAATATTTCAAGATTAAAAATGTTAAGTTTTGATTTATTTTTTTAAAAATTGTTTAGTATTTAGGCTGTGACAGTTCTTAGAGGAATTGCACTTAAAGACTCAAGAATGATTCTTAAAGCAATAATTCACAAATGCACGGGGCATCTGTAAACATTTTTTTTACTACTATACTTTTATAACATATTAACAAGCTATACCAAAGGCTGTTACACAGGACATGAGCTGTTGAATAAGAAAATTATGAATGAAGTGCAACACGACTTTAAAAGAAATCCAGGAATCTTTGTCTCACTGAGTGAATATGAAGTATTGTTACCTTGATAATATATAGGGGTACTTCTGTGTCAAAGATGGAATACTAGTCAGGGATCATGTCTATCATTAACAAATTAACAAATAAATCATATTATTGATTTTAAAATCAAGTTTACTTGTAATGAAAACCAATCAAACTGCCCTAGTGATTAAGTCTGATAAATGATCTGTGAGTAAGTAATCATGCCTTAAATGCTGTCGATGAAAGGAACAATTGAATGTTTTTGTTTGCTATCTGGGAAAACATTGTTTTTGGTCCAGAAAATTTCACACAGAAAATTTCACAGAAAATTTCACACTAGATTTTTCTTTTTTTAGAATTTATGGAGCATATTGTCACAGTAATCATGGCTCTTGTATACTACTCAGTAACTCAGTAACTAACTTGCCTTCAGACCAATACCCCATAGCTTGTGTTTCAGTTTGTAAAGTTTTCATCGAGCCACAATTGCTGCTTTGCTGCTGGGTTAGGGCGCAGGAGTGGTAAGCAGAAAATGATTTCATTATGAAAAATTAACTCCCCCTCTGCAATTCCTCGCTCATATTAGTGATGTTGTTCAGACGTTATGTATTTAACCAAGCATTTTTTTCTTAAAAGCTTCTCCACATACCTAGAAGCCGATTATTATGTGACCATTTGAGCTTAGCATTGAGCTTAACAATGCTTTTTCTGAGTTGTAACACCGGCATCATTCTCTTCTTCAAGGTCATTCTTGTCTTTTTCCCTTGCAAATTCAAAATAATGGCTGTATTTATTCCTATAAATGCTGCATTCTCAGTTTTCTGACTGCCTTGGGACACATGAATACAAACATAACCAGTCTGTTCTGTTTGGATCCAGCAAAAGGAAAAGGAAATATGAGGAGTGTGAGGAGTTTTAACAGGCACACATTTGTTATTAGAAAATGTTCTCACCGTTAAATTAAGACAATATTCACTCCAAAAAAATTAATTGTGAAAGCATGCAAATAACCTGCTCTTATTACAAAAAAATACCATAGTTTTGGAAGTCAGCAGTTTTATAGTATCTCACAGTATGCCATATTGAGTAACATTTGCTTAGTCTGCAAATCTGCAAATGATATGCTTAAAAATAATGTGTAAAGAAAATATGTGAAAAAGAAAATAAATCATCATCAGGTCTTTAAAGCTTTTACATTACACGTTTAACAAAAATTAAACCAAAATTTATTCATTCACTTTCAATACCACTTATTCCAATGGGGTTGTGGGGAGGCTGCAGCTTATCCCAGCAATTAACAGGTGAGAGGCTGGAGACACCCTGGACAGGTCACCAGTGCATTGCAGGGAATTCAGAGGCAGTGTGCTGAAAAACAAATAGGTCATTTAAATTGAATTACATTGTAAAAACCACCTTTAACTGCAATAACTAAAGGTAATTATTTTCTATGTTCCACTATCAGTCTCACATCATTGGGGAAGAACTTTGACCTTCTCTACTTTACACTGTTACTTCAGTTTATGTTTATGGGCATTTGTTCATGCACCTTTCCCCTTATGCCCCACCACAGATATGACGTTTTTCTGATGATAGGCTGTTTGGTTTTCACCAAATATGGTGCTGTGCATTACACTAAAACCTTTCCATTTCAAGCTAATCAGTCCAACGGATATTGTTTAAGAAGTCTGGTTTAATCCGGTACAACTCTGGAAACCTAAGTGATGCTGTCATGATCTTTTAGATAGAAGAGGCTTTCTCCTGGCAATTCTTCAAAACAAACAGCATTTTGTTTAGTCTTTTTCTAATTGTACTGATTTGAGCTTAAACATTTAGCATGCTAGCTGAAGCTGGTAGAGTCTGAAAAGTAGTTGTTTTTATTGTTGTTGTTTCAATTAGTCCTAGCATTGCATAATTTGATCTTGGGTTGAATCATTTTGCAAATAAGATTTGTCACTATAGACTAATGTTGTTTGGAAATGGCTTTATCATTCTCTCCAGATTGATTAGATACAATCACTTCTCTAAAATGATTGCTGATGTCCTCCTCCTTGGCATTATGTTAAAGGGGGGGTAAGATGCAAAATTGACTTTTTTTTAGCTTTTCATCTTGATATCATGTCATTTCCTCTCCCAAAACATGCCCTGAGGGTTGCATTGGCTTATTCATACATATTTAAGAAATCCCTGAATCTCCAGTGGAAGCCCCCAAGTGGTGCCAAAACGGCTGCTAATGCATAGCACCTCCTATTCTGCAAAGATCCTCGCCTTCCTTGCCTAGCTCTGCCCCGGCAGAGCATCCCTTAACCCCGCCTCCCTCCCTCACGCTACAGCAAAGTAGCACTAGCAGTAATTAGAAAACATCTGGTGGATTTTTCCGTCAACTAAGCTTTGCTAGCGACTTTCAATAGCCTACTACTGTCATGATCTGTGGGTTTTTGTGCTTGCTTTTGTGTTCTTGGTTGTGTTTCTTATTTTGTAGTCTTCCCTTGTTTGTTCTGTTTTTCCTGCTGTTCTTCCTAGTCCCCTGTCACACCTGGTTTAAGTTAAAGATTATCTGCTTCACCTGTTACTCGTTTGGTTTAGTCCCTCTGTGTTCCCCTTGGTTTCTTTTGTTCGTTGCCAGATCGTCGTCTTTACTTTCCCCAGTTCATCCCTGAGTTTTCCCGTGAGTTCTGTACCTTTTTTGTTGTTTTTTTGTTTATTAAATAATTTGTTCCTGCACCTGACTGCCTCCCTCCTCCATTCCTGCACTTGAGTACTCTCCCCTCTCAAACGGTGACACTTACCCAAGTAATCATCATTATTACTGTTCCTCAGAAACAAACACTACAACGGGGTTATAAGAGGATGACATGGAGGCAGTCTTGTGCCTGAACAAGTTAATTGAATGATCATTCATGAACTCGTTCATATTTTCTGTGAACGTGAACTAAACTAACTGTATTTCTGCCTGATGAACGTTATAGTAAGCGCGCTCACTTGGTGAATGTGAACGGCGCTCTCTCGCAGTTTAACTTTGTTTTAGAGAGTGCCAGATTGCCAAAATCCCGGCTAAAACACACCGTAAACAGGCAAATTTTATAGGGGAAAAGACCAAATCTGGCAACACCAGCCACCATCGCGCACGTGTAACGGAGGCAGTGTGGCTGCCAGAAGTACGTTGTGTAAACCTCACTCCCCGAAGTTTCAAAAGGACTTAAGTAGCTGCTCGGCCATTAGCTGGCTTTTGGCCGAGTGGTTAGAGCGTCCTCCTCCCACGGCGGAGTTCCTGGGTTCGAGACTGACGCTAGGCGCTGTCTCAGGGGGTGCTCCAGCGGAGCCCGTTACACATGCGTCATCAAATTGCGAAGCATGGAGGCAAAATCCGATGAAGGCAGCGTCAGTACCTCTGCTGCCTCAATGATTGATATGGCATCCTCGTAGCAGCACTTTAAGAAGGTAAATAATGTTAACTGTTTAGCACTTTGAGGTGCATCCTTTGTTTCCTATCTCAGCCTGGTTCCTACCCCAGATTGTTGAATAATTCCTCATCTAAAAAGATATTTAAGCAGCAAGTTTTTCCTCATTTTTGTGAGAATATACTGTACTGTAGGGTGAAAGCTGCCCCTGGCTACGAGTGTGGACTGAATGGGTGACAACAATTGGAAAATGCCAGTATTCTGAAGGTAATAGTTTGAAACAACATATTGGTAAAAAAAAAAAAAAAGAGAACTATGAACTAGTTCATTGTTTGGAATTGTGAACGTAGTTGAAAAAATGTTGAATTATGAACTATGAACTGAGCTAGTTCAAATTAAAATGCGTCAACTGATTTTTGAACTAGTTCATGTAGAAAATGAACTTTCCCAACACTACATGGAGGTATGTTACCAAGCTGAGACGTCTTGTAAGAGCCTCATACCCGCTCCGGTTCTTCAGAAAAGTCCCTTTCCGTGTCCAACATGGGATCGTACGCATAAGGTTGTACAATGTCCTGTGTTGTCATTTCAGACAAACAATATCATATAATGTAGGTCTTTTGTAAACTAGCAAAATACAACAACGAGAATGATTGTAAACGGCATCCATGGATGGCATTAAGCACAGTTGTGATGACATGTTAAGGGGGCGTGTCGGAAAGGGTAGGAGACTCTTAAAGAGACAGAGGCAAATTTTCAAGGCGTCATATACAGACATGATGCAAAGTCAAATTTCTTTTGAGTTTTTCTTTATATATACAGCATTTTCAAAACAACTGAAGGTAACACAGTTATTTAATTGTGCTATACAAGGGTACTATGTGCCTGAAAATGACATGATATCCTCCCTTTAACAGACATCTGAATGTCTCAGACCAGAAAAGCCAAAGTTTTATAGAGGTGTTTACACAAGCAGGACTTACCTGATACCTTCTGTTTTTTTCTAAATAGATAATGACATATGGAAGTCATATGTCATGTGTTGTTTTAGATCTTACAATACACTTATGAATGAATGAATTAATGATTTGTTGTCATTGCATGTCACCAAACAACGAAATTAAACAAGCAAACAAACAAACAAGCATTAAACAAAATTAACACTGAACAGCAGAGCTTATAGAAGCAGGGTTCTTGCATGCAGCCATCTTAGAAGAGATTCTTAAAACTTGGTAACAAACAGATGATATATAAGTCCTAATGTGTAAAACCATAGAATTTGAAAGAGGCTGTACTTCCAGTCCATCCTCATGGGAAATAACTCTATTCCATGCATATGTATTTGTGTGATGACAGTGTTTGTTTTACGGCTTTCCCTAATGTTATGTATCTCTATCTAAATACAATCTAATGCTTCAACATAAATATTCATATCCAGCCTCCTAATACAAACCTTATTGCCTGGTAAAGGTGAACACTTCTTCTGTGAGTTTCACAAAACAACATGGGAATCTCTTCCTACATTTAAATATTTTAGTGACTGAGAACACAGATTTAACACATATCAGATTTCACATAGTTTTGTATATGGCTTTGGGTGTGTTGTTATAATAATAGCTGTAAAAAGATTAAACCTGTCTTTTGCCTTTAGTTAAACAAGCTTCTATTTTGCAAAAGTTTTTTTGTTAATTTGTTTAATTTGTGCTTGTTTTTGTTTTGTTTTTTATTAAAAGGGGACATTTGCTGCAGTTGCTAAAAAGGACAAAAATTCTATTAACTGTAGAAGGTAATGTTTTTAGATTTTTTCCAATGTTTTTTCCTTTAACTTATCTTTAAAAATCCAGTCGCAGCACTGAATTCAGATTATGTTCATATTCACTAATACTCTGATTGAAACCTGTCATTAAAACTACAGCAGCTTTAGAAACAAAACCTCCACATTAATCAAAGCCATCTGTCTGTCATGTTCAGATGTTTGCTTATGTAAAGCATGTGGAAAGTTTTGCATGTGACAGAGAACAATGTTGTCCTGTGATGTTAATGCCTTGCATGTATGTGTGGATGCACACAAACACTAGCGGTCACACCCCAGCATGCCTCATGCTGTCCAGCTGTCCACCTCATCGCAGTTCACTGCTCTTCCCGTCCTGCTGTTCAGCAAACGTTCTCATAATGCAAACATATGTAACACTAAAAACAATGAGTCTTGAGTGTGTTAGCTGAAGGCAGTCACTATGGCGCTTGTGTATGTTGTGTGTTTATGTGCGACCGCCTGTTTCCGTGTGTGTGTGCGTGTGTGTTCACTGAGCTAGAACAGGGAGCATTAGGAGGTGTCTTTTGTTGCTCCTGGGGGG
>JAPMNP010664630.1:0-13927 GCA_029874935.1 Atherina boyeri | reverse complement strand
GTGTGTGGAAGCACAATAACAGGATGAATAAAGGTTTTTTTTCTCCCTCTCAGTGTGTATGTTTCTGAGTCAGCTGATGATTGTGGATGGAGACAGGATCTAAGCTAACATGAGACAACAACAACACTGGCAGACACAAAGACAGTAGGCCGGTTTGAACCTGTTCAAATAATCTGACCCAGAAGCATGGAGACAGTAGAGGGACAAAGCACAAATGAGGTTCTGCTTTTAGCTGGATATTGAATAGACAGCAACAGAAAAGTCTGGAATTTTTCTTCACATTTCCATTGTTTTTCTCTTCAGTGCCGGCTCTGGCCCAGGCTGCAGCCATGCCTCTTCTGGAAGAGACCACATTGCCACAAGCACACCCACCTACTCTTCCTGTGGTTGTTATAGGTAAACTTTAAACCCTCACTGATTATATTTAATGCTTCCACAATGTTCGTCCAACCTGGCTATCATTCATTATGCTAAATATACACACTTTGCAATTCAACAGTTGTCATATAATGTCAACACTGTGATGCTAATTTGGATTTTTCCACACCTCGATTTCTTTTTAGGTAATGGACCATCAGGTATTTGCCTTTCCTACTTGCTGAGTGGATACAAACCTTACTTAGACACAGCGACTGTTCACCCAAACCCAATACTGTACAGAAAACTGCAGGAGACCAAGCACCTCCCCATCACCGAGCAGGTAAATAAACCTACAAGTCCTTGCTTATCTAAACATCACACTCGGGTGTGCAGCAACGGAGACTGCTTTTTTCAGGATTTGGAATACCTGAGTGAAGGTCTTGAGGGGAGATCAAGGAATCCCGTGGCTGTGCTTTTTGACACACTGCTTCACCCCAATGCTGACTTCGGCTACGAGTTCCCTCCTGTTCTTCAGTGGAGGAGAGACAAACAACAACACATCCCACATCTGGTTCTGGGAAGGTCAACGCCTGGTGGTGCTTGGCATGTAAGCTGCAATGTTTACTTTCCAACACCCTCATAACTATTCATATTTTGTTTGTCGACCAATTTGTTCTATGAAATTTTTCTCACATGTCCACAGGCAATGGAGGGCTCCATGCTGACTATTAGTCTTGGCATCTGGATGGAGCTTCCTGGTGTTAACTACAGAGACTTGACGAATGGGAAACACAGGTAAAGAGGCTCATAGAAGAGGTGCCTCAAGCCTCATTTTAATTTTGTGATTGTTTTTCCATCATCTGCATTTTTTCTCTAGGGACGTAACCAGTGACAGAGCCACCCCAGAGGAGATCTCATCTTATTACCGTGACTATGTGAAGATAAAAGGTCTCCAAAAGAATTTTGTCGACAACACCTACGTGACCTCCGTCCAGAAACTCTGCCGGGGGCATGAGGTGGAAGGTCTGGAAAATGGACACACTGATCGTGGAGATGGAGGGGTGGGAGATGGTGGGAACAAGGGCCATGAGGGAAATGGAGAGGAGTGTGTAAACAGTGGAGGAGGTGGGGCTGTCTGGGAAGTAAGGGGATATCAGCAGGTGCAGAACGACACTCATGTCCCCTTCTCTCTGTTTGCTGAAAATGTAGTCCTGGCCACTGGTGCGTCTGATTCACCGGTTCGATTAGGGGTAGAGGGGGAGGATCTACCTTTTGTGTTCCACAGCATCTCAGACCTGGGCTTGGCTGTAAGCCAGAGGAAACTGGACATGAACTCTGATCCGGTTCTAATTGTAGGTGCTGGTTTAAGCGCTGCTGATGCAGTTCTGTGTGCTTGTGACAGCAACATTCGAGTGCTGCATGTTTTTCGCAAGAGCGTAGACAACCAAGACCTCATCTTTAAGCAGTTGCCCAAAACCTTGTACCCAGAATACCACAAAGTCTATAAAATGATGTGCTCTCAGACCTACACAAATGTTTCTACCCCCTCTGCTCCTAACAGACCCCAGGCAGTTAGCATTGCGTCTTCAGTGTGTGCCAAGATGTGCCCTAAACCCCAGCTTGCAGCAGGTAACATGGCTGGAGGTGCCAGTGTCAGCCTCTTTCCAGACTACACCAGTTTCCCTGAACACTGCGTTGTGTCCTTCCAGTCTGACATGAAGTGCTTGCTGCAGGGGAACAACTCCCTAAAGGCATTCAAGATCTCCATGGCCCTGGTGCTGATCGGAACCAACCCAAATTTGTTTTTCTTGAAGGGTCAGGGCCAGTACCTGGGTCAGGATCCAACAAGACCCGTTTCCTGCAAGCAAAACCCCATTGACATCAACCCCTACACTTTCGAGTGCACTAAGGAGCCAGGGTTATTTGCCATGGGCCCGCTCGTGGGAGACAACTTTGTTCGATTTCTGAAGGGTGGCGCTTTAGGCATCGCTTCTTGTCTGCTGAAGAGACTCAAGAAGAGAGAAAAGCTCATCAGCAATGGAGGGAATAATTTCATTTGAAAACACGATGAAGAAAAAAGAATGAGTCTGGTCTTTGGGCTCAGATTTAAACCCTTTTCACCATATAGGGGAAAAATGAGAAAACAAGTTCTAATATACTTTCATCTAAATGCAGTGTTTTGTCATCTAAAGTAAGGCATATTACAGGTTTTTGATACCAAAAAGACAATGGATGTACCCTAATTAGTTTCTAATGAAACAAAAGACAGCTTTTAAAGAGTAATGTCTGGCTTCAAATGAAGTCTCCATATGTCCAAGCTTCCATGTGCCAATGTTTTACAGTCAATCTCTAACCTCATAACAGGACGGGACCTTATTTTCATCAGGGTTATTTATTCATTCACCGTGTGTCTTCAATTCCTCTACTAACAACATTGAGTTGCTTTGGGCCTTCTTTAGCTTAGTTTTATAGATGCAACAACACAAAACAAAAAATACAGAAAAATTTCTATCCGTACAACTCAAAAGTTGCAGTCATGTAAGTGATGACAGCTACTATAAGGCTTTCTATGCAAATAAAGTCAGCTGCTAATCTGATATTTTTCTTCCAATTAATTTCCAGTTTCTAACATTTTGATTTAAATATCAAGGTGAAAGCTAAAGTCATTAAAGGTTATTTATTTTCTTGCAGTAAGAAAATCTTCAGATAATCCAGTGATCAGCAATGTTTCCACCAATGTCATTTTGATGGAAACTCAGTACAATCTGAAACAAAAGCTTTAACCCAAAAACCAATGCTTTAAATCTTAATCCCATAATAATAAATATAGATAATTTAAAGATGTGTAGTGATCAGAGGAGTCTTAAGTTGATGAGATTTGTATAAAACACATTAAAACATGAAACATGAACAGAACCCTTTAAGTTTGTCTTTGAAAATAATTGCCAATTACATTGTACAGTAAAAACAAACAGGCAAGTAAAAGTTTAAAAGTTACAATTACTGTTACTTTTAGAATCAGCGCCAGCTCAGATCAACCCACACAGACAGTCATGATGGAAAAAGGGTTTAAAAAGACGAGAATGAAAAATTAGCAAAATACGATCTCTACAATCCATAGTATTTTCTTTTCTTTTATTTGGTTTGTTTTAAATAAACCCAGATACAAATTAATTACATCACAACGTTTAAACATCTAACATTTATTTATGCTGATCTATCATTGTGGTCATGTAATGGGCTTTCATAACAATGTGAAGCACATGTAACCTTGTTTTTGTTTTTGAGAAACAACAAATCGGCCAAATGTTCACAGGTGATTTTGCAAGTCATGCTGACTTGCAGAACTCTTTTTGTCTCTTTCATGCCCAGTTCTACGCATATATCTCTGTTATCTGCCATGTTTAAAACAACTGAACTATAAACAGCCACAACATAGAAAGGTGGCAGAAATCCATTTTCCATTTCCACTTTCCTTCCCTTCAGTTATTTAAGCAGCATCTGTAACACAGTAATGCTGTATGCATTATAATCTGTGTGCTGCTCACACACAGCTCATGTTGTTTATTGTGATGTGACTTTTCTATCTTCTTTTTGCCAGCTTCAACATTATATGAGCCAGAGATGGGGGATATGCATTATTAAATAATATGTTGTGTAGTCATGACTTTTTTCCACTAACAAAATACTTTTATTCATTACTGTTTAGATTTTGGTAATCATATAACAGCTATTATATTAAATATATGCATGCAGGCATGATCCATTGCCTGGCAGCAGCTACTGTGAGTGGAAAGTCCTTACAAGGAGAGATGTGAGAAGCATTAGATGGGTGGATTAAACCATAAAGGGGATTAAAAAGTGGAGACTTTTTAATTATTTTTAATTCACTGAAAGACAAAAAATACAAGCTGTGGAATCCAGCTGAGAAATACTGCTTCAATAGCATGATTTTTTTTGGTGTAATTCTGTGTACTCAGCATTTTAGTAAAGATATGTATGGATTTTAGTAAGCGACTCAGGTTGCAAGTAGTTAAATCTTAAGCTGAATAATTCCATTGCAAATTAGAAGAAAAAAAAGAAAGGCATTTAAAGCCAGTCTCCTGACTTCCTTGGCCACTCTACAGCCCATGAAAAAGCTAACTTCTTTTACTGCACAACTGATGCTGAATGCTGAGTAAAGTCTGAACTTGAACATGGCACCTTCTGTGAATATGAAGGGGCAGGTGAGCTTCAACTATCTGCTCACAAAGGCCAAGAGATATTTGGCATGATGACTACTTCTCTGAACTGGAAAAGTGCCTGAAGGGTCAGCTCACTGGAGATCGCTAAAGAAATAGCGACGCTTGAATCCCACATTGGTCTCTAATTCTGCTGAAACCAGGGAACCTACTGGGTGTTGACTTCAACCTGAATGAATAGCTGCTTTACCATGTAGAGTTTTAAAACTCTCTTGTACAACTGAAGAGTTTTTAATGTTTTGTATGGTATATTTTTTATTAACGACAAATAAAAACTTTGAAAAAATCTCTTAACACAAGACTGTTCTGTCACATTGCGAGCTGTCAGTGGCTTCATTAGAGGAGAGTAAGAATACATTTATAGGAAGAACAGAAGATCAAAGCATTATAGCTGAAATACAGAAATCAGAGTAATGTATCAGGTTATTTCTGGAGTCCTTTCAAACAGGGTTTCACATACTTCCTGTGAGATGAGTTCACTCGGGAGGATGTCAAGATGATGGCATTTCATCTTCTCTTGGTTAGTTTGGTGGGGTTGTACCTAACAACACACACGCAGAAAAGAGTGCATGTCAAACATCTGTCCACGTCAGGTTGGGCTTTTAACATTCCTTGTGGATCACTCCTCAATGTGCTCAGAGGCATTTTGAAACAATAAAATCAGCCCAAATGAAGCACTGTAAAACACAGATGATGTTTGAACAGCTTAAAGCAAACAAGCTTCCTATAAACCATGTCTGGAAAGTTCGTTTAGAACCCCCCATCCAAAAAAAAAGAAAGAAAAGAAATACTGGACTGTTTTCTTAGCAGCAGAGTCTGTTCCCCAGCTACGCATGACTGGCTGAGCATGACTCAGTGATCAAACAGCTCAGCCCTGACACACACGCAAAATTGATCTCAGCCCGTCTCTTTTCTGCTTAGTCAAAGAAAACACAGCACCGCCAGCTTACATCACTTCTGTTACCCCAGCAACCGCTGTGACGAAAGAATGAATCTATTCCGAATGGTTAAACTGAAGCTACAGTGGTCGCTTATCCACAATTCTCAGTTGATGTTTTGAACACCTGATTGGTGAGGGTGAAAAGATGCAATCAGTTTTAGAATATTTATATCTACAGTATAGAAGCTCAGCCTTTTATTAGAAGCATGATTCATAAGGACAACAGGCAATACTCTTGACAGCTGGACACAGTTGGCAGTGATAAATAAACTCAATATATTCAATGAAATGGGGGGCTACAGCTAAATGACATCCAGTTTCTCACCTAAACAGGTCATCTCCTATTGCCTCGTCCCGCCTAGTCTGACGCTCCTCCTGAAACAAATATAAGTTAGAGTCGCTTATCAATCACTATCTAAAACATATGAAAGAAATAGGTGGTGTGACAGTACCTCAGCAGAATTTTTCAACCAATCATCCAGATCAGAGTTTGTGCCCCTGTTGTGAACCAACAGATCAGATCCTCCGATGATAGGTGGGAAACCTTCTGCACCTGGAACGCGCTTCTGTCATGCATAAACAGAGAAATTCATATTTATACTTAAAAACTAAAATTACAAGCTTAATATAACTCTACACTGCACATACATGTGTAAGTAGTAATAAGCTTGATGGAAATTGCAATTACTCTCAGTCAAAAGGTGAACTGTTTGTTTGTTTGTTTACATCTCAAGTTAACCAAGTGTTCAAACTGTTAACATACAGATAATTTATGGAAGAGCTACTCCCAGATTTCAGAACAGCCTCATTTGTGTGCGTTCCGTTGCAGTCTGACCTTGCGAAAACATTTGAAGTTCTTGACGTGTCCGTTCTCCTGCACTTGTTTTGGTTTGCTCTTATGAGAAGCTGAAACAGTGAGAGATCTAAACTCAACCAACACCAGCTTATTAGGAAGGGCTTCATCAATCTTTGATTCCTGAAAAAAACAACAACAAACAGAAACACCCACTTTGATTTATACTTGACATTATATTTCTAAAACAAAACCTTAAATAAAAGTTATATTCATAATTCATAAACCCTGAAACACAAATACTTTTTGGTAAATAGGGTGTACTTGTCTTTGCAGCTTTTGCACCCACATTCTGACATGAAAGTTAAAATTGGAAAAATATCTGATCTTTTGAAACTGGTTTTACCGTTGAACAAACAATGCCAGTCTGTCTAAACAAATCAGTGCATCCAATGCATCTTATCTGCACTGAGCTTTAGTTTATAAAATCTAAATAGCTAGAAATGGAGCTCATTCAGTGGGAAGAACAGAAAAGAAGACAACAGTGACTTTTCCCACAGGATTTACCTGAACTTCCTGCTTGACAACAACAGGTTTGACAGAGGTCTTTTTTTCATCTTTTTCCTGGCAAACATCTACTTCCAGTAGCTCTACATCCTGTGGGAGGTGAAAAGAGAAAAATAGCTATGATGGGGAAATACAAAGTCAGATTTAAATCTTAGAATTAATTGTTTTTATCTAAGTGACACATTATTGTATGAATGAAAGCATTCTCAAATGTGTAGAATAAATCTTCTTTCCTCACATCAATAAAAGACGAATCATCATCTTCAACAGGCTTTGTGTTCCTACTTGTACTGGAAGAAGGCATCTCATGAGGTTTGCTTGACTCATGATTGGTTGTCATGACGTCTGTTGGATGAAGCTGCTCCATCTTAACAGAGACAACCGGTTGTCCTGGTTGTGTGCAGCGATTCTTGCCGAAACTTGATTCTTTTTCCAGGCCCAACTTTGGCCTTTCTTTGCTAATCGTTTTTTCTTCTTGGTGGACCCGCTGCCTCTTGTTTGAGGATGAAGAGACAATACTATGTAAACCTTGTTTTTGTTTAACTGGACTGTGCATCATTAGCTGCTCTTGCCGGTCTTGGTTACTTGAAAGTTTGTCATCGAAGCAGTGCATATCCTCAGACATAATAGACTCCAGTTCTTCGATATGTAAATCTTCTTGCATCTCCTTCCTCTTTCTACTCTGTGGTTCTTCTGAAAGAACCTCTGACCGTCCTACAAAAAAATCATCTGGAGATTGAAGTGGAGTCTGAGGCACAGTTTGAAGGCTGCCGAGAGAAAGCGAAGGCATTTCTTTGGGCATGGTTTCGGTGTTCGATGCCTGAACAGTGACAGATGATTCTAGTGTTGGTCGCTTTGGTTCCGACACGACAGCTAAAGGCTGATCCTCCAAAGGCCTGAATCACAGCATGAAAAACAGAGCTGGGTGGGTACAGACACTTACCAACACAAATTGTGAATAATTAAAGAATTATAAGTATGTCAGTGCCACATAATATTCTTATTCAGTAAATGTAGAATTTACACTGTATGACAAAACTAAACATATTCCTATCACATGCTACATATCTTTTTAGCATGTTACAAAACCATTAGGATGATTAAGAAATATACTGAACACCGTTTTTAGCAATGAAGTAAATTATAAAACTATACTGCAGCAAGTCAATGCTGGTATGAAGCCATTCAGACCTGATTTTATATATGATCATCTCTTTTACTTTTCAAGACTGATGCAGGAGGAGTGTTGCATCACTATTTTAAAATGACACAAGCAATAATAATAGAAAAAAAAAAAAATGCTTAGATGAATATAGGGACAAAATCAGTAATTACATTTGAAAAAAGTGGAGAAACCTCTGTAATTATTTTCAATTCACGCTTCAAGTTTCTTTGGAGGCAAATAAATTAAATATTATGTACACAAGGCCACAGATCTAAATGGGTTATGGCTTTTGACACCTGGACCAAATTTAGAAAGGTAGCCATTTTATGAGTTCGGTAAAGGATTGAAATCGTTATCTACCTTCTTAATATATCCAGCAACTCTCAAGCTTATCGCAGATATAGAACATGACATCTGGGTCTCTTTTCACCATGAACTTTGAATGAATGAATGAATGAAAAGACTCTGATAAGATGTGGGTTGATGACAGCCCCTATCACAATGCTGTGACATGACGAGCAGTGGTTCCTTCCTCCTGACAGAAAACCTCTGATTCTAGTTTATTAAATGCTTTATTTGTTCAACTACATGAAAAGTCTGTTTAAGTTGTTGCTGCTCAAAAACTGTGTTTATTGTTATTAAAGCTGCTCTATTATAAGTATCCTGTTGCAAAAATACAGATAAACAACCAGAATCTTACCTTTTCTTGTTGACAGGCTGAAAGAAATTGGTCAGGGTTGACTGTTTTTGCGGGGAAGCTTGTGAAGAGCTTTTAGGTTTCTGAGGAGATTGTTTATAAGGGAATGTCTTTGTGCCACCATTAGTCTTGGGTGTAGATGGCTGGGGTCTAACATAAGTACCTGTTCCACCTATAACCACAAAAGCATTGGTTATAAAAGGATATTTGTTGTAGCATGTCCATTCAAGAAAAAGTACTGTGTGCTGTAAAGTATGCTTACAAGCTCAAATTTAAACAGCAGGATGGAAAACATTGCTCATACATGCCTGCTGATATCTAACACCGATCAACACCGACAAAGTCTAAAAACAAGGAAACTTCCAATCTAACGTTTTCTACATGCTACAAAATCCCATTCTAGCGCCTTAGTTAGCACCATCTTACTAAAGAACACAATTTGTCTCAATGTAGTTCTAATTTTGAAACCATTCATTTCAATTTGACGGTGAAGAAGGAAAAATATGAAGGCAGTGCAAATCAATACCTGTCACTTTGGAGTCAGTTTTCTTCTTCTGTGAGTCTTTACTGTCTGCATTATTGAAGGATGAGCTCATTGTATCGTCCACAATGCACTGAGTAGTCATCCTTTGATCTGCAAGTTTGGATCCACGAGACTGGCTGTGGTTCTGGTTCTGCTTTTTTTCAGGGGTTTCCCCGACTGCCATCACTTCACTCGCCTCACAAACCTCCATCCTGACAAAACACATTTGCAAATCAATTAATTTATTCACAGCGAGGATGTGGGTCAGTGAATGCTTGTCTATACCTTTGTGATGGTTCTGTGTTGACTGCATAAGCTGTGATGTTCTGAGATGCCGCAGGTAATGCAGTCTCATCCACAGCCATGCTCTGTGACAGGGAAGCACTTGGGATTCTGGGTTTCACTTTTTGGTCAGAATCTAAAACAAACAGATGGAAAAACCAAGAGCAAAATTACATAGAAATAAATAAACAAACAAATAACTCCATTAATGTTTTTGTGAGTGGTTGCACACCTGAGTCTAGACAGGACGGATTGCAGTACTTGTCACAGGATGCATAGATGGCAGCCAAACCAATTTCAGACTCTGTGATAACTCGAAGGCCTTTTCTGTATCAGTAGTCAAAAGGAGAAATGGCAGACTCTTTAAGTGATGACAAATTATTTGATCAAATCAACACGTTAACTACAAAAGAAATGCTCTAAAGTGCTTCTCAGCAGAAAAACAAGATTTAGAACCTTTGCAGGATGCTTTTCACAGAGCTTGCCCACTCTACTGAGGAGGGAGGAAGCAGTGTTTGGGAGCTGCCTGTTATTACATCGATCACACAGCTGTGTGGAGACTCCAGAAGGCCACGGGGCAGGGAGCCCTCCTCCAGCAGCTGGCTCCTGCCACCTCCAAAACTCACTGCCCCACACAGGCGCTTCAGCTGCAAACAACACCATAAAGCTGTACATTAATCCCCATGTGGTATCACTGAGAGTAATCGGGCAAAAACATTTAGCTGCAAGTGGGTTTGCTCTCCAAAAGAAAATGGTAAGTTTTAGGACTCTTTTCCAGCAAAGACATTAATTAGGTGTTCATTATTATCAGTTTGCATATACTGTAACACATTTGTTTTCATATGTCTCCAAGCTAAATTCACTTATAAATCTAAGGCTGAAACAGATGGATTTGTGTCTAACGAGGTATCATAGTGGGAAATTCTTCTGGAGGTTTAAGCTTTTTATATCCATGCAATTCACAGCTGTGGGATTCAACTATGAAGTGAAGACGGATACAAACAATCCTGAAAAATATTCTAATCAATCAAATAGTTCATTGCCCACAACAGAAACTGACTTAATTTTTGTCAAATCAAGCGTGTTCTTTGCTCCATTTGAAAATGGGCTTCATTGTTTACTGTTTGAATGTTTTAATGCACTATTTTAAGTCTTAGGACAGAATAAGGCATCACTGTTCAAAGTTTATTCAACAAATAAAGTAAAGCCATTTTCAAACAAGCAAAAAAAGAAAAAAGAAAAATTATTAGCAATCAGTGATTACAGCTCTTGTATGAAAAAAAAAGCTCTTTGCTGCAGCAGTGACTCTCCCAGATACCCAGCCCTCCCAGACAACTGACTGCCTAGTAACTGATAAACATGAACATCATAAGATGATCATGACTATTTTTTCAAACTTTCCAAAACAGATGCAGGACAAATATACAATGATATTAGCTATGATGAGCACTCATCTCAGCATCTCTCAGGGCTTGCTGTGCTTGATTGGAGAGAATAAACACACAACACTAATCACCTGCATGTTCTACAACTCTCACCTTCTAAAAAAAGGCAGTATTTTGTATTGGTTTTTATAGCATGAAATTAACTACCATTTATCACAAAAGAAGAAGTGGCAAACCTGTTTGGCGCTGAGGAAAATGAAGGTCTTTCCAATGAAAAGTTGCTTGCGAACTGGGATCCCGCCAAGGTTAACTTCATCTTTATTCAAGCTGGGCTCATCGATCTCAGGGATAAAACTTGAAAACAAAACAGATGAGAAAATATTCAGTTCTGTGCAGCCAGTGAGGTGAGGTTCAGTGTAAGGCTCAATGATGATGGCTTGCATTGTACCTCTCAGCTTTAGGAGGTGGTCGTTTTTGCTGAAAGGCGTTGTTTAGTTCTGAGAAGAACTCTGGCTTCACGATGGGACAACAACACAGCAGAGCAGAAATAGTCTATTCAAGAAGAAAGACCGATAGTCTATTATCACATGTTTGGGGAGAAAAAATCACCACATGTACTAGCAGGAATATAAAAGGACTCAGACCTTAACGGTAACTTTAACAGTGGGCATGGCCAGATGGGTGCATTCCTGAGTCCAGGTATTAACAAGCTTTCCACCTAAAGCTACCAGGGCCTGGGAGAGCGCCCCCTTCCCAGCGCTGTCCAAGCATGATGAACACACAACAGGCTTCAGATGAAACACACTGAGGTATAAAAAAAAAACACAGTAAATAAGTTACTTAATGAAATAACTTAAAATTGTAAGAGTAAACTGTGTAGTTTTTTTTTCCATTTCAACATGCATAAATAACCAAATCTTTTTGTTACATGCCTGAATTTGCTATGAAAAACACCAAATGTAACTTCATCCCCTGACTTCAGGTTCACAGGTGCTGTTAGACGCTGGTTGTTGACTAATGTGCCGTACTTGGAGGAGTCTTTAAGAATCAGGTTCTAGAGGTAAAATAGGTGAGAGAAAACTATTAAATCCAAAAATAAACCATCCTACATATTACTGTAAAATTTAGACAAGCAAATGAGAAGTTACAGTTTTTTTTAAAAAGTGAGGAAGTATTTGCTTCCACAGATAAAAACAACAACAAAAAATAATGGAGAGAACTAGAGCCTTGCCTGCAGGACAAACATGTGACATCCAAGGGTGGTTTCACCATTAGCAGATATACTCAATAAAATTTAAAAACCAAATGGTGCAATAGATTCATGACTTTATGGCTCAGAATGTACAGCGTAACCACAAAAACAACAAGAAAAAAATTTCTGTAGAGGACAAAGGCGAAAAGAAAAATGCTTTATGATTGATAGTAGGTGAGAATGGTGGTAATGCATAGTGAAAAGGAATAATAAAAAAATAAAAAACACAATTGCTTAACCTTGAAAACATTGTTGTGTTGGAACACCTGAAAAACAAAAAAGACTGTGACTGCATCCAACAAGATGTAAGATCATGTAATATTTCAAGACGACACAGAAATTCACACTTTATAGCTGTGCCCCCTGGGTTTCACTTGAAATTTCTTGGAAGTGTATGCCATTCTTGTATCCCAGCTGTGTTTTTAATAACAGACAGTTTGAGAGATTGATGCAACAGCACCACCCTCTGTGCCAAAGTGTCATCACACAGATAAATACATTTATCTAAATACATTGCTGCGTGAACTCAAGTAAAAATATGTAATGTTAAATTATTGTAAAGCTGTTTACAATTTTCTGTTTGTTCTTTGAGATAATAATTTGATTGTTACAGATACTGTAATTATACTGTATAGCAATCTCTATGATGCATATTTGCATCAAAGACAATTTCAACGAAAGTGAATATTTGTTACTAAAACTTGAAGTAGCATAGCTATCTAATGTTTTTCTCTCTGCATAAATCTTAGGACAACTAGAATGCACCGTTTTACATATGCAGTGAATTTGGGTGTGCAACTTTGCTGAAAGCGATTTGCTCTTCAGTCCTTGATGGTATCGGTTCTAAGGCAGGTGGTGTTTGTATTTTCAGTGATTTCTACAAATGTGGAAAAGCACAATATCGAATCTAATTAAGCTTGGGAAGTATAATCTTATTGTATCTTCTTTCTCTCACCTGATCATTAACATTGAGCTGAGCATGAGCCCTACTGATGGACTGATCACTGGGAAGAAGGATGTCACAGTTCTTGCGCCCCACCACATAGTCTTTTCCAGAGAGCAGATAGTGGGTCTCACCTGTGAGGGACACAGTGCAGAGTTTCAGTCTCATACAATTTCCGAAACACTTTTTTTTTGCTTTTATTTCTTTCAATATATCTGTTTCCCAACGATGCTGTAATGATTGGTCAATATTTACAAATTGAATATTCTAAAATGCTGGTTTCAATCATTCAACAAAAAAAGGGAAATAGTCATGCTGTTGTGTAACCATAAATAAATGCTTATTTCTAATTTGATTAAATACTTTTCACGCTGTAAGTGTTCAGAAACAAAATTAAAAAACAAAATGAAACTGATGAAAAAAATCTACATAGTACAATGGGCTGCATCTGACAAACACTTGAAAGCTAAACTTTATTAAAAACTCACATGGGTCCATAGTAAAATACAAACATACAAACAAACAAAAAAAATAATTAAAATAGAATAAAAAAATTTAAAATCTGCATTGTCACAGTTTTACAAAGAGGCTAGACCGCCAGTGGTTCCACAGCTTTGAATAAAGCCTAGCTGAGCTTGATGCAAGGTCAGTCAAAGACACAATTATACCATTTGTGGAGTCCTTTAGCCTACACATAAAACTGTACATAAGGTTACGCAGTGTGGCATGACACGTGGGTACACTGACGTCAACAAACATTTGACTTGCACTGCTCCATC
>JAPMNP010664607.1:0-13058 GCA_029874935.1 Atherina boyeri | reverse complement strand
GCTCCAAGCCATCTGAATTTCTGGGAGGAGTTTTTTTTTTTTTTCAATTTAACCTCATCAAATTCAGTTTTTTCCTGTTGAAAACCACACAATTAAATCACTTGAACACACACACAAACCTGTTAATCTTTTAAGCATGACTGTACACCAAACTTCACATTAACCAAAGCTGTGGCAACAATATCCTCACCAGATGTTTGTGCTTATCATGTTAAAAGTTCCCAAATATTTTGATAAAGGCAGACAAGCCAGGAAACAAAAAGAAAAAAAATCCATCTTGGATTGTGTTTTTTTGTTTTTGTTATTATTTTAGTGGACTTTGGAAGATCTTAGAGTCCATTATAGTGAGGCCCCCAACGCTTGTTGATGTGATCAAAGGTGTGAGAAACCCACTGTTGCTCCAATACTCGATACCTCTCTTCACACAAGAAGAGAGGCTTGCCACGGCTGGAGAAAAGTAAGAGGAAAACAAAGGTGAGAGCGGTTTATCCACCGCAGTTCTCAATTTTAAGAGTACATTCATACTTTAAATAACACTTTCTTCTAACATGAGCTTTTCATGAAAATATACAATCAGTTTTTTTTTTCTCTTTGAGAGTGACAAGCATGGATAGGATCAGGATGAAAGTTGTTGTGGAGAGAGGCCAGACTAATATGGTTTGGGTGTAAACAGAGGAGGGATTTGAATATATCAGAAGAAAGATGCTGAGGTTGGAAGTACCATGCAAAAAGCCTAGAGGAAGACCAAAGAGGATATTTATGGATATAGAGAAAGAGGACATGAAGTTAGTTTGTTTAAGAGAAGATGATAGAGGAGAAGGTTAGATGGAGGCTGATGATTTGCTGTGGCGATCCCTGAAGGGAATAGTCGAAAAGGAACATTTTTTTTTCAATTTTAGAAACTCGTCATTTCTTTTTTAAACAAATATAGACGTAACATAATGTGATGTCTGTCTTTATTCTTATAATGCACAAAAACGATTGAATAAATTGTGGTGGATGTGATACTTAAATAACAAAAGAATAAACACAATATTGTCAAAACAATAAACCATTTGAGTTTGAGTTTATTTGTATGTCATCATGAAGATGACAAGCATAAAAATAAAACCTAAAATAAATCTTGTCTAAATTTTTAACTCTTCAAGTCATGTTTTCTAGGATGGGGGCAACACGCTTCTATAGCTGCCAACGACATTTTCTCAAAACCTAAGAAGCCATCAATAAATAAAACATTATAAAATGTTTAAAATATCAAAATATCATAATAAATACAGCTCATTGGGTAATATGTATGATTCGTGACTGTGTACATACCGTAGATCGCGATCCTCCTCTCCGTGAGCATCGAGATAAACAGAGCCCCACAGACAGAAACGATGTCCACGAATGATGATGATGACTGAGGCATTTATCAGTAGAAATATGCCTGTAGCTGCGCCACAATGTTGGGAGTGCTATGAAGAGACAAGCAATAAATAAGCTTCAGAAAAAAAAAAACGAAAAAAAAACCTGACAGCCTTGAAAAGGCAGCTTGAATTTAAATGTCATTTTGTCAACATTTTAAAAAAAGAGAGGAAAAAAAAAGATCACATACGCCCTCACATAGCATGCTTTAAAATTTCCATGAAACAGCAAACTGTGAGCTACTTGTTTCAGCACAAGTTTTTCACAGAGACTGCTGCCTGGCCTGAGCTTGTCACCACCCACCATTTGTTGTTAGAACAGAAAATCAGATTTTATTCAAACTTTTATTAGAAATATGGATTTGCTTTAGTAACTTCGAGAAACTTACCAAAACACATTCACAGACGCCCTGCTGCTTGCAGCATACACCTTTGAGACAAACGAAAGCTCCACAAACGAGGCAGAGGGCAGGGTCTTTTGGCACCTTTTTGCAGGCTGTGCAGGCCTTTCTGTGATAGTACTGGAAGATGATATTGTAATTGTCAGGTAGCTGAAGAAGGCGAGGGGCTGCCCACTGAGGATCTTTGACCAGCAAGGTCTACAGAGAAAAAGAGAGACAGAAAAAAGTAAAAGAACTGCTTTGCAGAGGCCGCACAATCACAGGCTACAAGCAAAGAGTCAATCAATTCTGTCTTCTCTACAGTAACTGCAGAAGATGATATGGTTGATCAGCTATCATTCGCTATGAATTTTTAGTAACGTATTCAGCTTTCACAGAATAAATCCAGCCAGTTTCTTCACTTTAGTTTTTATAGTGTCCTTCACTGGGATGATAATAAAAATCCTCGGTGCTAAAGATTCTGTCAGTTCAATATAAAGTGATATACAAGATAGCTCATGTTTTCACCAAATGATGTACAACATCAAATATTACAGCACTACTAAACAATGAGGGCATTTGATATGTGGTCAGCTGTGCAGTTACTTTCTTAAAAAGACAGTGGTAGAGCCACAGCAGCTATGGGCCTCGTCAACCAAGGCTGACCTAAATCTAGTTGGTCCAAAGCACTTTACATGGCAGATTCACTCTCTTGTGCATTAAAATATGCTTCAAATTTGCCATTGCTTTCTTTTTATTTGATAACCAACTTGCATGATTCATATCAATGCACAATGTAAAATTCCTAAACATACCAGTGATTGCTCAGCATGCATCTGAGAAAGCCCTGTGACCTCAGTGCACCACTGTGTCACCAAGTCAAAGGCGTCTACGGGCCACTCCAGACATGAGGCACTGTGCACGGTGTTGGAAGGCTGCAGGGCTGAGGGTAGTAGCCCTAAGCACACAGACAAGGATGAAAACTCCTCTTCCTCCTGTGAGAAGACAAATACAAAACAACTGAGTGAACTCACTCTTTGAAGTCACCAACAGGTGGAAATGACTATCTGCAAAATGTCTGGGTCATCTCAGATGATTTGCAGAAGCATCTAACTCTCTAAAAAAGATTTTATGTAATTGATGAGAAATCAAATAATAGAGGAAATATGTGGAAATTTGTGTTGCAAGGCTAAAGAGGTACAGATACTCATGGCAAAACTTACCAGGCAGCCAGTTAGATTTTCTCCATAGAGGTGATGCTGCAGAAGGCAGGAGAGGCGAAGGAAGGGCAGGCAGAACTGCTGGAGGCTGAACTCGATAGACTGTGGGGACCACACACTAGAGCTGAGCTGGAGAGGGAAACAGCAGCAACACCAGATCAATAACCAACTGGCAGCTCACTGATAATACAGTGATGTATATCTCCTCTGGAGATTAGTAAAGATATTAGATCCTTGTCTCTCAGGGTAATGACCAATTTATAGTTAAAGAGAAAATGAACAAGAGTTCAAGTTTATTTATAGAGCACATTTAAAACAGCCACAGCTGCACAAAGTGCTGTACAGAGATAAAACACAATAAACAAAAAAATTAAAAAAAATACACAATAAAAAGACATTTAAATCAAGTATGCTGCTAGAAGACAAAATGAAAAATAACAAGAGTCAAGCATCAAAGGAGGCAGGAAGGAGAGAGCTTGCAATCCTCACAGCAGTTAAACTCTAAAGGGTTAAAAGTCATCTGAGTGGCTCACCATTGTTGTTTCTTCAGCATTCACCTTGTAAACACTCTTGTCCTTTGAGAGTTCACTGATTCCATGACTGAGCAGAGCTTCAAAACACTTCTCTGAATTTGCAGCATTCTGTGGCAGAAAACGAAGAATAAAACTTGGATAAGTTCAATCAATCAATCAGTATCTATTTATAAAGCAGAGTTAACAAGACAACACTGAAAAGACAAAGATTTTTGCTTTACTATAACCATCTCTAACAGTAGAGTGTAGCATAGTCTGTCCATGTTCTTACAGTTCTTCCACTACTGATACAGAAACTAAGGGAAACTCTGGTAGATCTTCAAAAGTGTTACATAAACTCCAGTCAATAAAAGACTTTGATCATTAAATGTTATTCTTTATTCTTCAAATGTATACATGTTGAAATGCTTTACTTGAGTCAAAATAGTCCTATCTCAGGTATAACATGGGCTACACTACAGAATGACTTAAGTAGAATAGAAAAAGCAATCCTTTTGCTTGTGTAATATCTGATAAGCAAAAGAGACATTAGTATGTGTTCTGGTAGAAATTTTACAGATTTGTCCAGTATTCTATAGAGGAAAAGCGGAAAGCATTTATCAAGCTGAGGGGGGTAGAATATAAAACAGCAGCCTTATCTCGTCTGGTGTCTTTTGTCATAGATTTATAGGGGGGGAATTTAAAGTCCACGGACTTCCTTCCTCTGGGCTTTGATCTTTCTTCAGACTGCATCATTTTCCGTTTAATTACAATAGCATTCAACCAGATATGGTGCTTTTCATAATGTGGCTTTAAAATCCATATCAAGGGAAGCTTGTGAGCACAACTGTATGTGATGGTGCAGCACAAAGCTACTAATTCACACTTCCATTACTGAAGGGAATATCTTAAAACAGGAGCCTTTAAGTAGTTTGTCTTCTGCCATTAAAGCCAGAGACTCGCTAACACAATCGTAGCAGTTTGTGACAGATAGCCAATTAATGCAACACTCCAACAATAACACATTTCAAGATAATGAAGATTTATACTGTCGACTGAGGAAATTGTACAAATGTTCTACGCTGTGCTGTGAACTGTTAGGGGGGAGGAAAACAAACAAAAAAAAAACAATACTTCTTTTATTTATTTTTTTTTTTTTAAACACCTCAAAAATATACTGTAGATACAATGAGCACAAGCACATCAGAGTGTAAGGTCTGAGGCATATATTATGTGATTTCACTTTACCTTTTTAACTGCTCCAGAGGTGACCCAGGCCTTTCTTTCTTCTGAGCTGAACTTGGTTGACAGCACGGCCAAAGCCTGAGTGAACTGCAGGTTATACAACATCTTGACCACACAGGTGAAGTGCTCTGCGTGGAAACAGAAGGTTACACCATGGGTATAAGCCATTGGGAATTCATAATCGTCTGGTATCAAAAATGCCTGCTGAGAGAAAGCAGCTATTCAAACGTGGTGTTTGGTCCCTCTGTTTAGTATAAAGAGCCTCACTGAACAGTGTCCACAACAATTAACAGAGTTTTTCTGCTGGAAAAATGCAGCCTATGGTGTATTCAGTTTGATACAAAAAAAAGGAAAAGGAAAAGTGTAATTTATTTTCCTTTGCAGCACCAAGATTGCTGACATATTCCATTCTGTTCTTTGAAAAATGTCACTGCACACAGAAAACGTTTTTGAAAAAGCAGGTCATCCTATTATAGAGATCACATGTAAAAGATCACATTTGGGACAAAAGGTGCAAAACACTTTCTGTAGGGAAGCACAGGTATGTTTCATATCCTAGTTTATTATGCATATTGAATCAAGTGCATCTGTCACTGAGTAAAATCCTACAAATTGACCATTCTACACCTAAAGTTTTTATGTCTAAAGTATTTCTAATGTTTTAGACTGGTTTCCAAAAGCCAAAAGGATATCAGCTAAAAGGAATTCTTTTTTTTCTTTTTTCTTTTTTTAAAAAGGAGTCTATATATAAGTACAGGCCATATTCCAAGATTCCTAAATGTCCCTGCCAACAATTCATCTTCAATGAAATGATCTTCCACCCAGGTCTTTAGGAGAGATAATACGCACACAAAGGAGGTCCAGCCCTCCCATCATCAAGGTTGTGTCTTCCTGATTCTCACAGCGAAAATAACAACAGGAGCAAAGATAAGACAGGTGGAATATATCTTCCCAGCACTCAACATGGATTACAACAGATAATGGGGCTGCAGTTCTGAAGCAGCCAGAGAAGGCCCTTGTTCTGTGGTGGGGTCATGGTGCTTTGAGAGTAACTGTACCTTTACGCAGAGGCTGTGGCATAGTTAGCACGAAGATAATGAGGAGGGAAGGGACATCTCGAAACAGCATGGGGACCTCAGGTCTCTCCTCATCAAAGTCCCTGTAAAGAAAAAAACGGAGCTCTTTAATATATAGAATGTACTGTATGTCCACTGCATTGTCAACATAGGCGATGCAAAACCTTAGGAGACAAATCAAATCATTTATATAGTAAAATGACTAATTCATGCAAATAGTGAATTTCTCGCTCTCTGAGGAAACTGAACCACCACTATAAACCTACCAACCATTGACAGCATGATTCTTACTGTACACACGACCCTTTTTAGACATGCACCTCAGTATTTTAAAATATCCAACCAAGTGAAAATGTCTGGCTTGTAACTTGCTGTCTGTGTGTACATGTGCCACCAACACGTATACAGACTCCATTACAAAAATGAAATGGAGGCCAATATGAAATCAATTTATTGTTCAAGGTTCTTTATAATTATAGTCGCATCTATTCTTGCTTTTGAGAATAGCCGACAATGAAAAAACATTTAATTTTCAGATTTACTACTTTTTTTTTTCTTTTTTTTTACTGCAAATGGAGAAATTTTTCCCTCATTTCATCTCTACTCAATAACTGGACTGTAGGTTACTATGTCTACTAAGGTGTTATTTTTATACTTCCTTTGGCAAGAAATTAAATCATGCCTTTTGCACAAAACTATATAAAATCTGTTTAGACATATACATTCCTTTGCCCTTACGGTGTGGATGGGGAAAGATAAAAGGAAACAATACACTGCACAACAAAAGGTTTGATCAACAATCACCCACTTTAATTCATGGTAATTTCACAAAAATAACTAATTATCCAGAAATGCACTTTAAAACCATGTAAATACTTAAATGTATCTATGTAATTTGTTTATTTTATTTGTTTAACTATACACACTCATCTTAAAGATGAACCTAATAAGAATGTTAAAAACATCCATCATGAGAAGCAGAGAAAATCATCACTTATGTTAACACTTATTACCCAGACATTAAAGAATGTTTGTCCTTAAATGTGGGACAAAACTGAACCATAAGTGCCTGAATCCCAGCCCATACCAGCTGCTACTGAGAGGCAGGGTACAACCAGGACAGGTCACCAGTCCATCACACAACACAAAGAGACAAATACCCACTCATGCACACACCAACTCCAAGGGAGAATCTAGAGACAACGATCAACCTAACAAGCATGTTTTTGAGCTGTAGGAGGAAGCAGGAGTACCCAGAGAGAGCCCACACGTGCACAGAAAGAACATGCAAGCTCAACACAAAGCAAACAGCAATCAGTACAACAAAAATATTAATCAAGCAGTGTTACATAAAGCACATCTACATATGGCTTTTAAATAAGGGATAGCAAATGTTTTGCAGTGTTTGTTATTTAAAATTAATCAACTAATACTATATCCTGAATCCTTAATGCATCCCCTTATTCATATTCATATTGTGTGCCATCTCAATTTACATGTCCTTTGTTCTGTTGATGTCCAAGTCTCCGCTTTACACTTGAGAGGCTTCAGGGGTTTTGAACAAGAGGAACTGCTCCTAAAGAATAATACCTTCCATTACCAAACCACTCACCACTTAATTCTTCTGTGCACTGGAAAAAAAACCTTAGGGGATAGAGCTTTCAACCCTGCGTGGCATTTATAGTTGTACACTAAAAACTGCTGCTAGATTCATCTGTAAAATCTCCAATAAGATATAAACTGAGAGTGATATTTTCTAATGTATGTAAAAACACCTCTGTCCTATTAAACTAGACTAGATCAGGTCGACTGCCTGAAGGTGTCAATGACAGCACTCCCTCCTGAAAACCTTGCAAAGTATTTTTAAACGGCAAATAGGCCCAGTGAGAATACTGTGTGCCTGCAAGCACTTTAATAATAACAGGTGTAAAAGCTGTCTACTACAACACTAACAGGGAGGAAAGGTTGTTTAAGCCAATGTTGCCATTAAGTTATAAAACTACAGGTTTTTTTTGTTTTTTGGGCTTTTTTGGGGGTGGGTTGGGGTTATTTACTATGTTATTCATGTTATTTTAGATCATTATTCAGGAAATCCAAACATATTAGTGTATAAATAGGCTGTTCTTAAGTATACAGTAGTTTTTCAAAAAGAAAAGCCAGTGTCATTGTGAAAGCTTTTTTTCTGTGTCTTGTTAAATACAGGTTTCTGTTGAAGCTAAGAGGACAGCTGGGAGCTAAGACATTGTGCTGGTGAGGTACTGTTTTCCTCAGTACAGTGAATTTGACAGGGTCGTTTCACTCTCTGCAGAGTGCCCGGTAATTTGCCAGATGCAGCAATTATTGGTTTCTATGGAAACCACGCACAGTCCCTCTTTCTGTTTTTAGCTCCTCTTTGTGTGAAGGAAAAACATTGGGGGCAGGAGAAAATGGTGGAGTTTAGAGAGAGGACAAAGTGGCACCGTTGATGTGAGGGGCAAATAGTGTGAGACACAGACTGGAAAATATGAGTGATGCATGTACAGATTTATTGATTCATTGGAGGTGAAGGTACTCAAAGGTGGTACAGAAGATTTTTCATTTTTGACCAAATTTAAATCTTTGCTAAAACCTACTGGAGAGAGCAACCCGTACTTATTAAAAACAAAAAAAAAAGTAAAAAGAAATAGTGAGTGGGGCCTAAAAAACAATAGCCAATAGAGAAAAACCACTAGCAGTTCAATATTGGTCGTTGGCATGTCAATCAACCTCTCTAATTTTTGCATTATACGGGTAGGCTTTTCATTGGAGGATAGGCGGGGGAGGAGGCGGTCTCATGCGCATGTATCATTTTGAAAATTATTCTAACTGTCGCAAACCTGTAAAATCATCTGTACTACCTTGAAAGCAGAAAGCTACTCACTCCGTCTCTCTACTTTGTGCAACCTGAGTCAACTTCGTCCATGGGTTGTAGGCTGAATCAATGCTGTAAAGACGCATGTGCATGGCCAACACATGGAAGAGCTGATCTGAAAGAGGTAACAACAAAACATCTCATTATTACCCTCTAAATGACTGTAAAAGGAATAAAACAAGTGTTAAATGGAGCATCTTCTGTCACAGCAGCAAACAATGTAGATCAAATGATGAAAGCCCTTGAAGTGACTGCAGGCTAATGCTTGGCTCAGATAAAACCAGGCCAGGCCAGATGGATTCATGGCTGAGCCTGATAGCCTTGAGCGACTATTTGGTAAGGCTACACCTGCTCATTGTGAAACTAATGGAACATGAAGAGAGCCCCCTGTGCAAACACAATCTTCCGTTACCATACAAGCTTCTAACAGAAGGACACAATGAAACCTAAATTATTTTTCTCTGGTTCAAACCCGTTTCCAAGTATGATATTTATCGCATTATGGTTTTGGCACAAATGGCAGGAAACTGGCTTTTTTTTTTTCTAAAGATGGTAAATAGTCCAATTTAAGTGAGAAATAAAAAAAACTATATAAAAGCTTTGTACATAAAAAAACATGAATCACATTTGATATGAGTGTAATTTTTCCTTAGTTTCTTGTTATGTAAATGCAACACCTTATGTAAAAGTTTTATAGTTAACAAAATTATTCCTATTTAATTTAGCTTTGTAGTGAATTATGATGCTGTAATGCAACAAGATACTTCAAATAATCAGCTCTTCAATTTGATCTTTAAGTGAATTATCGATATTTGGAGCAACATTGCCCTCCAGTGTTAAAAAAAAAAAAAACAGAGCAAAGAGAAAGTGACATTTCTGTCAGTCTCTGGTTCCATCCCATTTGTCTTCACTACAGCTTGTTTCCTTTCTGCCATCACCCCCTCCCTTTACCAGTGAGAAACCAGAGACAGGCATCTAAATGGAGAGAGAAAGCGTTGGAGAAATAGGGGGGATTTGAATCAAATCATGGCCATCATTGCCAGTGTGTTCAAAATATACACATATGAATGCATATTCCAAGTTTCATGCCAAGACATATTGTTTATTTGTCAGGTCTAATCAAGTTGAAATAAAATGGCCCGTTTTCTTGTGTGATAAAAACAAATAAATGTGAGGAGATTCTTCTGGGTGATGATTGTTGAGGCAGGTGACCACATAATCTAAAAGGTTACCATCAGTTTTCTCTGACAAAGTTGCTACACATCAGTAAATCAGTAGCAATAACGTGTTACTCTGCTCTCAAAATAAGAGGAGGAATTTTCAGTGTAACTAGCTAATAAAGTCAGGGACATTTTCTCAGTTGGAAACGTATTACCATCTACAAATGGCAGAGGACATACTCTTGCACGATGAGTCAACAAATAACCGAACTCAGTCTACTTGTTGGATTTATAAAATAAAACAAAAAAAAAACAGTCTGATAAACTGTCCGAGTGTATTCAATCACTTTAGTTTCCTCTGTTTTAAATGTCAATGGATATTCAATCACTATTAGCTTCAAATATTGAATCTATCTATTTTCCTTTTGCATGAGACTCCTTCACAATTGTCACAAATTAATGAGTGCAGTTTGATCTATGCTCAAATCAGCATAGATAATTAGCATCATCAAACACTGCCTGGTCAAACAAAAAAAGTTACGTTTAGGGTTGCTTCAGTTGGTCACACCAAGAATTGGCAACGTTATTTGCCCAATAAATGATGTCACCTGACTGCATGAATATACTGAATGACTAGGTTATTCTATCAGGAGTTCTCTTTCTAGACTTTTTTCCCCTGATGGCACAGACACATTTCAAGATGACAATACCAGGATTCATCAGGCTCAAGCTGTCAAGTGTGGGGCAGGGCGTATGACACATCATTTTCACACATGGATTGGCCGGGAGAGTTCAGGCGTTAACCCCACTGAGAATCTCTGAAAGTGCTGGAGAAGACTTTATGCAGCAGCCCTACTCTCCCATTATCAATACAAGATCTTGGTGAAAAATGACAACAACTTTGGACAGAAGTAAGCTTTTTTGTTTGTTTTTTTTACATTGTACAATTTTGTCAAAATGATGCTACATATGTAGCATAATCCAAGTAAAAGGTGTTTTAAAAAATATTGGGCATGGTTGTGTATACTTCACTTCATAAACAAATACATCAGTTACATAAGAAACTGAGGGAATTAAATAAGAGAAAACAGCTGTTATCACACCGTTATCATACTGAAAGTCTACACAGGTGAGGTCACCATCATTTGACTTTAAATTCCCTGCACTATAGCAGCCACATAGTCCCTAAGATTACTTCGATAAAAGGACCATAGCTATTTGAGGGTTTGACTCTATAGTTTTGATTTTGCTCATTGAGGGAAACTGAAAAAGCTTGTTTTTGTAGTCAACTGTAACCTAATCAGCTGAACGTGCAAAATGTCTATTGGGAGGCCGGCTTCGGAATCCAATGGCCTCTGTGAGTTAGCAAATGTCTGCTTTTTCCTTTAAATCCATTTCTCTGAGAAGAATGAACACTAATGTACTGCAACTGAGCAAATATGGCAGTCAGCATGACTACATGGTTAATGTAGCTAAAAAAATGGCAAACCTTCAGTGTGAAATCTCTTTTCAGCTGCTCAAGGATGACAGGCCATTTCACTGCAGCAGTCACGGCTTTGACAGAACAATTAAATAAACACGAAATGGGGTGTGGTTTTCACAACAAACTGACCTCTGATCACATTCCCTTCTCCATATGTCCCTTATTCATATATCTTCAGCAAAAAAGATTACAGCTTCAGCTGATGAGGTTGAATAAATATTCAAATCAGTGTCTTTACGACTAAACAAATGTTAATATGTTGTTATCAATGCTTGACTGTAATTTTTCTCCTTCCACTGGCCAATGTGTAGTAATTTGGTTACATTTTGATACATTTAAACAGATGAGGAACTCAAAGAAACAGTCAAGTCACTGTTCCTACCAGTCAGACTGCAGATTTGCAGACTCCATCATATGAAGCTTACGCATTTTAATTCACTAAATATCCACACACTCTTTGACAGTACTTTCTATCTCACAGGATACAAAATATATGAATACTATTGGAGGATAAAGACTGTTCACTTGTCTAATGAATGTCTTGTTGTAATTCTAATGTTATCAACAAGCTGGAGGCATTTATCTTGGTAGTAATCCATCACTATAAAATAAATCAAATATGAGGAGTCAAAGTAGTAACTACTCACTCAGACATGAGCGTTTGGCAGCTGCACTCGCTCCTCCAGAGCACAGGTTTCCTCCCCGATGCACAAGTTCCAACTCCAAGTTGGTCCTGAGGTGACAGAGCCATGAGCATTAATAGATGGAAAAAACTAATATCGAGCAAAATAGCTGGTGTAAATGTAAAACCTAAACCACCTGTTCAAACATGACAGCCCAATCAGAACTTTTTGAAAATAGAATACTGTAAAAAGGCAAATGAGTGAACTATTACAACTGATGAAAACTGTTTAAGACAGTGTGAGGCAATTTACTAACAAAACTAAATAAAAGTAAAAATCATGACAAAGTCCATATTTAGTATAATCTGATATAAAAGTGAATCATCAGCCACAATCTGAGACAGTTTAAAGATTCCCTGTGTGAGGTCCTGTGTAAAAACCCCTGAATCATAAGATAAATAACTTTTGATCAACTGGAAATACTACTGGTCATGGGAGGCTGGCAGGAGAACAAATGGCTAGATAATCAGCACCACCAGTGGGATGAACACAAATGAATAGGTCTATATTTCAGCGGATTACTATACACAAAATACAAACTGGAATTTTCAATTAACATATTTTAATTGTAATACTGCCAACAGTATTACAGAAAACTAATCATTTGCATTCTATCCACTTTCAGCCATCACTTGTTTCTCCACAGTCAGACGATTCAAGTCGTTTGTAGTCTGAATCAGTGACTGATCAATAAAACTTCTCATTTATCAGTAGTCAATTATTCTAAAAACATGACATCATCCAGTAAAATGTTATCCATAATATTATCCAGCCCCCAACAGGATAAAGCAGGTGCAGAAAATGGATGGATGTCAATTTTGGCCACATTCAAATGTATTCACCTCGCAAAAGTAACTTATCTTGCACATCTTGCAGCTGTCCAGTCAGATGAATCTGCTGCTACCTCAGCAGGTAAGACAGAGGGATGTAAAAGAAAAAGAAAATCTCTACATTCTCTATATTCTGGCAGACCTCTGACGAATCTCAATGGAAGGTAGAATTG
>JAPMNP010664553.1:0-11634 GCA_029874935.1 Atherina boyeri | reverse complement strand
CTTATTTATGAAGTTTCTGATGGTTTTCAAGCTTTATATTTAGAGAATGCGGCAGAACGACCCATTTGATGTATCACACAATCAACCACTATGACATCACATGGTGGTTGGGGGGGTCGCAAACACCAATATGTTACCTTAGGGGTCATGGCTCAAAAAGTTTGGGAACCACTGTGCTAAATGACAGTAGTCGTAATAGTACCAAGCGATGTTTTAGCACATGGGTGCTTCCAAACTAAGTTTTCAATGGGATACAGGTATCTCAGCTTTTCAACAGTAACTGCAACTGTACTGCAACATGTGAACACAGGTCTTTCCTGCAGAGTTTTGGGACCGGCTGTGACAGGCAATCTCAGACATGTCTGGGCATGTTGAGAGTGAGATCACATATAAAGGGCCTCGCTTCCTCCCCTCTTTTCATTGCAGTCAGAAATTTTGACCGTTCTTCAGTGAGGAGCCGCTCCTTCAGGAGGTTGAATCGGGCTTTCAGCGTCCTGCGGAGGACCAAGAGTGGCAACGCAGTCAGCAATGAGACATCTGAGGAGAGAGACAATGCCAGGAATTCAAGTGTGCCACAGGAGGGTATGGATCAAAGCTTTTACATCAATTTCTTTAATTTTATCATATCTCTGATGAGAGAGAACTGGAGATATGTGTTTGAAATGTGTATATTTGCGATGTTCCCCCAGCCGGACAGGGAAGGTGACATGGCTTGGGGCCCATAGTGTAACAGCAGCATATGTTCCTTGAATAATTCAGCTGTAGATTACAGATTGCATAACTCCACTGGTGCATCACAACAGGCAGATCAGGAGGGAGAGTGGCTGCCGGAGGCACTTTGGACAGTGTTGGGATTCCAGAGGTCACTGGAGATAGGGCCGATGACATTCCCCTTCTCTTCTTTGCCCACTGTTCTCCTCTTCTACCTAAGCCCTCTTCTCTCAGTCTTCCCCCTCTTTTTCTCCATCCTCATTAAAACCCTGAATTCCCTCATCCTTAACTCTTCCTCGACTCATCCTTGGGGGAACAGTTTTCTTGACATCATGATCCATAAGATGTCCTGTAAAGAAAACCATATAATACTCTTAACATCCACGGGAGAAGCCTTGTAATGACTAAGTGAAGGAAATATAGTCAACCTGTTAGTCAATGAGAAAAGATGACCAGGTCTTCATCGCTGCGGGCCCATGTACTGTGGAGAGATGAGCATAAACAACGGAAACAAAGGGGGAGGAGGAGTTTTTCCGGTTCCAGTTCAATGACACCATCAGAGCAGTGTGTTAGCCTGTCCTCAGGATGACAGCGCCAACAGAACTGTAACAGAATGTTATGTTGAATCGGAGCTGCGGTGTGATGGAAGAGGAAAAGAAATGTGGTATTGCGTAAGAATGAAGACTGACGAATGATCAGGGAATGGATTATTCTCAGAGGCCATCACTGAGGAGGCTGAGTGAATAGATTAAATATTCATTGCCTGCCGCTTGAGAGACAAAGATAGACAGGAAAGGGGAAGTAAAGAAAGAGGAGATGGATATTTAAGAAAGTTAAGCAAATAAAGATTTAAATCTAGGGATTTAATAATGTTTCCACTTTATGTATGGAAACATGCAGCGGGGACTAAAGAAATGACCAGATGAATTGAGAAATACTGAAAGGATGTGCGATGGCATGAAAGAAGGGTTACATAAGAGCTGCAGGACTCTGTTAGTGTGCGTTCCACCCTTTACCCGCAGCAATCTGCTGCGATAAAGACAAAATATTGAATTTGGAATAGAGAAAGTGCTGCGCTGAGTTGAATGAACAGCCAAGGCTACGGCGCTAGAGACACAGAGGGAGATGGCCCACCGAGGAATAAGAGGAGAGGGAGACATTATTCTTAACCAAAGAAAAAGAAATAAGGTGAGAAATACATCTTCTCTGTCAGTGACTGGGCAAAGTTATTTGCAAAAATAGCCACAGAGGGTCCCCACCTACTTCAACAAGGTCCAGTTCAGGATGTTTCATTTAGCTGTGGGGTGAAATTAACCTAAGGGGAGGGGTGGGGAGCTCATACCGTATAATTGAAAGAAATACAACTAAAGGAGCTTATTTTCCAAAGAAGTGATTAATGATACCAGTATTGTTTCAGCACAACCGGGTGTCTCGGTTGTATTAATTGAGTTTTGAAGTGACAAAAAGCAACATTTTGAAATCATACTTTTGTGACATCCTTTGAATATTTTTTTCAGTTGACATCTTGATTATGCAGTGTTTGGACCAAAAGTATAAAGTTTGTGTTTTAAAACTTTTGGATCATCCCCCACCCATGTCATTACTCTGTGGAAATTTTGAAATAGAGGGTTTTCCCAAGCATATTTCTTGCAGATGTACTGTATGTGACTAATGATACAAACATCGAACAGAATAATCAGCCAAGGGAATTTTCCCTCTTGGCTTGCACAAGTTTGTTTTAGTAACCTGAGGGAGTAGAGACAGCTGGTTCCACTGCTGAACCTCTCCACCACGGTCTACCACTTTCTCCCCCTTGATGCGGCTCTCTTTCCCCCCCATTTCCTCTCCTGTTTTATCTGGCTGTTTCTCAAATTTACTTTTCCTTGTCATTGAGCACTTGAACTAAAGTCAGGCTTTTTCTTCCCCCCAAATCCTCTCCCTTAGTGCTGGCTCTTCCTCAGCTTCATCACCTGATCCCTGACGGTGAACTTACCAGTATTAAAATCACACGGGCGTATCCCTCAGATCCGCTGGCCATCAGCATCGTCGGCGGCAATGAGACTCCTCTGGTCCGTATCCTCATCCAGGATATCTACAGAGAGGGTGTCATTGCTCGGGATGGGCGCTTGCTCCCTGGGGACATGATCCTGAAGGTAAAAAGAAGTTTTAAGAAACATTAAAAAGTAAAATTAGATTAAAAAACCCCTTCTTTTTAAACAGCATTTCTATTTTCCCTCCCAGGTGAACGGTATTGACATCAGCAACGTACCTCACTGCTTTGCAGTGGCCACCCTAAAACAGCCCTGCCAGCTCCTCCGGCTAACCGTCCTCAGAGAACAGCGCCACCGCTACCGTTCGCATAGCCACCCACAAAGCCATGGGCATGGCCATGATGTCGCTGGGGGCCACCAATCTCATGGCCTGCCCCACCATCCCATGAGAGATGACAGCATCCACGTGGTCCTGAATAAAAGCACTCCAGAGGAACAGCTGGGCATTAAGCTGGTGCGACGGCCAGAAGAGCATGGAGTGTATATCTTTCATCTGCTGGAGGGCGGCCTGGCAGCACGGGACGGACAATTGTGTATAGGGGACCGCGTGCTGGCCATCAACGGGCACGATCTGCGTTACGGGGCGCCAGAGCACGCTGCTCTGCTTATTCAGGTCAGTCAGCAGGGGCTACAGGAAAGACAACAAGCGTTAGTATAACATGGAAAGTTCAGAGTTGTGACAAATTTGACCAAACGCTGCTGCAGACCACAAACAACTGAACTGTGGTCTTACTCTGTGTCCCTGAGGTATTACAGATAATTGTGGTGATTCAAGCTAATTGTGTTGTGCTGTTGTGTCTGCACTCACTGCAGTTAATAGTATCTAATTGTGGTGACTCCCTGATGGAGCTGCCCATGCGGCTGCCTCTGGTTGATGCCAGTCAGCGATGGCGTGCGTTTGGTTAATGTTGGTTAATTGTCGAGTATTTGCAGCTGACTGTGCAGGGTCTTGGAACTCTATGAGTTCCTGTCTGAGCAGTCTGACTGGCTCTTGTGGGTCTCTGAGGAGCCATGATGGCCTTGCAGAGCATTCACTTTCTGTCAGAGATTAAGAACTGGCAGGGAAACAAATTAAATTAGTCCAATTAAGGCAATAATGGGCTGGACTGGCTAATTCAGGACTCAGCGGAAGTCTTGGTGGAATGAGGGAGTGGGCAGAGGGATGCAGTCATTCAGTCCTGTGGCTGTGAGACCACTTACATGTGAACAAGTGAATGAGTGGATCAGCAGCAGAGTAGAACTGGAGGAGAATAGATTGTGACCTGTACAAAAAATTCACCCAAAATAAGAAAACTCATTTTCATGCTACCACTTATGAACTCATTTTCACATCATGTAACACTCTGATGTTGTGTGTTGTTTTCTTTAGGCAAGTGAGCAAGGTGTCCACTTCATAGTTTCTCGCCAGATCTGCCTGCCCACCCCAGATATCCTACAAGAGGCTCCGTGGGGCATGGATGGCCCCCCACCATATTCCCCTGTGGATATAGAGCAAACACTGCTGGTGAGCAGCGCACACTGATGCATATACCCAAGAGACATGAGCAGTTCTAATACACAGAGTGCTGCTTTGTTCCCCATCCACTCGCCCCCATGATAAATTCTTTTCAGGTGTAAATGATCCACAGAGGTATTATTCTTCCCATCAAAGCTGCAGCATGTCATTCAAGCAGTACAGCGAGAGTCCTCTTTGTCCTCATACCAGCCATCTTTATCTCACCACACATTAAACATCATACATGACAAGGTTTACTTTTCTTCCAACCAGGCACGTCTTTACGACTCTACATTTAGGGAGGCCGAGCCCCCTTTGCGCGCGCAGCGCGCTGAAAATTTTGGGGTTTAAACTGCGCCTTATGCAGTTCATATATATCTTTCAAAAAAAGGAAACTTGGCTCTGCCTCGAGATACGTAAATGATTCTCCAAGTTTACTCAAAGATGTCCTCTAACTTTAATACATTTATCCATTAAAGCTTTTTTATCATTCAGAAGTAGACCAAGCCCCAATAAATAAATGGTCTAATTAATTAGCATTTGGGATTACTTCAGGCTCATGTTTCAAATATGAAAATGTCAAATACTAACTAAATAGAGCTTTAATTAATAAAGAAAACTAACAATTTAGTTTGGGGGGGCTTGGGACATTTTTGGGGAGGCTGAAGCAAGCAAGAGCAATAATGTTGATGAAAACAAAGTAAATTTTAAAAAACCACCATATAGAAGAGCAGAACTCATGAGTCACACAGAGTGTGGTGTGTGGGAAGGCACCACACATGGGCAGTTTTGACACAGCTCCAGTCAGAGCTGTGCCCTCAGGTCAGTAACGTGACTGCAAGCGATCCGCTGTGAGCAGCGCAGAAATGTGTGAATGCAGCACATTAGCGAAGCAGCGCAAACTACATCCCATCAACCTCAATGTGTCCATGTGTTATTCATTACTACACATCTCTCCCCCATCTGACTCACAAACACGCTTGCCATAAATAAAGTCTCACTCTCTTCATCCCACACACTGCCTCGTTCTCCACACCAAATGGTGCATCATGATATATGTGAATAAATCAGTTTATGCCTACTGAGCGTGAACGAAGAGGTGCTTTGGCTGCTTTGTGTCCTATAGCCTTCCACTTATCACTGAAATTTTATACCTTACCAGTTATGCTAATGAGGTCATTCATCAATTAGCTATCAGCCATGACTGCATTATTAGAATCTTGTCCCCACAGCACAGCATGGGTGGCACTCATGTGACTTCTCCAACCATTATCTCAAGTCTCAGACAAAATAATCATTATTATTATGCAAATTTCTCTCCTCCAAAACTTAATTAGACCGTGCAGTCTGCAGAAGGTGCCCTTGGTGTGCGCTCATAACATGTTTTGAGTTATTGTGTTCGCATGAATGTAGATGCATGAAGAGAAGAGCTGAAGATGCCACAATGACAATATGTCGGTACACTTCAACTTTTCTCTTTCTCTGCTTTCTGCCCCCTGTAAAGGACTCTTGTCAGAAGCCTGCTTGCTATGAGAAGACAGTGACTCTTACTAAGGAGCCATACGACTCCCTGGGCATGACTGTGGCAGGTGGCATGTCCAGCCGAGGGTGGGACCTCCCCATCTATGTCACAAATGTGGATCCTGATGGAGTGGTGGCACAGGAGGGCTCCATACGCAAAGGTAAAACGCTTGTCTAATCAGTTAATCATGTAATTATCAGAATATTACTGATAAGATTTATTATTCAGCCTTTGTGAAAAAAAGTTACTCATTATCACAGGTTTTGTCTGGCTACTGTCTTTCCAATCAGTGGAATATTTAGACTGTCATGGATGTGGCTTTGGTGATGAGCACAGACGATGCTTGATAAACATTGATACTCATGTTTCATTATGAAGGTTATTTGCTTCAGTGGTTCGCATATTTGTTCTCACACACTTAAAAACACAATCAAACAAAGTTCAGGCCATATTATGTTCTAGAAATAATTTATCATGTAGGTAGGTAATTATTTCTTATATAGATTCAGTCAAGTCTGAAACAGCAAAATAAGAAGAGGCACACTAATAATAACTGGACTCAAATGCCCCGGCCTCGAGATCATAATATGCAGCTGAAGGCCAGGGAGTGGAAGATTTTCACCCCAACTGCTGATTCCAGCAATCCATCTTAAGAGATAACCATATTAAGCCCTTCATTACACTCAGTCTCCCCATTCTTTATCTTGAGCTTTGTTTATGAGAGGAGTAGGAGAAATGTTTTCATACAGCATAACAGTTGTACATAAGTGTCATAAAATTGAGTCAAGTCTGTTGTCTTGTGTACGGTTCAAGGTGCATATTACTGTATTCATATGGGACACAGCAGCAGCAGCTGTCTCTGTTTGTATGCTTATGAAACATGTTTGCGTATTGTAATGGAGCATTCATTTGGATTTGCATATCCTCTCAGGGCAAATGTGTCCTTTGAGTTGCTTACTAGCAAGCTGGACTATGTTGTCTATCTTTACACCACTTTCATCGCCCGGAGGCTTTTTTAAAGCACAGGTGGTGCTTGCTTTCCATCCTTTTGTGTTGCAGCTTGGAAGCTGATGAATAATAAACAGGCGGATGATGAATCCGTGCCCTATGATGTCTTTTAAAAAGCTATTATCAGAGCAGCAACCCCTGCACAGAGGATGAGCAAAGCTGTCCACTTCTTCCTCCACAGGTGACATTTTGCTGAACGTGAACGGCGTGGATCTGACTGGGGTGACTCGCGGCGAAGCCGTGGCCAACTTGAAGAACACATCCTCTCCCGTTGTGCTCAAGGTCTTGGAGATGCGTCCTCCTGATGAAAGCCTGCAAGAGTATGCGTTGCCACCTTGTCTCACACCCTCCCCCACAGACAGCACCAAGAGCCCGCTGCCTAATGATGATTACTCCCCACAATGGGTGTCATGGTTGCAGCTACCCAGGTGAGCACTCTGATATCTCTGCATCGACTTCATATAAAGGTGTGTACCTTTTCTGAGCTCATTGTGATTCATACAGCTCACACTGGTCCCTTTGACCTCCACCAGCTGGTACCAAGTGAAGTTCTGACGGAGCCACCTGGAAAGAGAAAGCTCATTATACTTTCAAAACTAACACCAAAAAACAATTGCTGCTCTTGCTTTTATAAAACAAAATGAAATTCAAATGTGTTTCTCCTAAAAATAGTGAATCAATAATGAGTTGAAACTAAGAGGAGTTACCACGGATATTACCACCTGAAAGAATAGATTTGGTTTTTATTTAGCCTTAAGCTTCTGGAATGAGAGCTGGTTTTAGCAGTCCAGCTGCTGGACACATACTCACTGTAGACATATAGTGTATAACTTGAAGTTGCAGTTAACAGATTAGTGTGTTTAATCTCCTTCTTGGCTTATGCAGGCATCTCTACTGCTGCAAAGACATTGTCCTGCGGCGGAGCACTTCAGGCAGCCTGGGCTTCAGTATTGTGGGGGGTCAGGAGGAGGTCAATTGCAATCAATCCTTTTTTATCCGCTCCATCGTCGAGGGAACACCAGCCTACAATGATGGAAGGATAAGGTACTCAGCCACTGTATATCGCCTACTTATGCCCAACCTGTCTTATACCAGCTTTTACACAATACATAAATGCCAAAACTTGTGTTAAGTCTTACAGGTGCAATATTTTTAATGGTCACCTCTCTCTGTGTAGATGTGGGGACATTCTGCTCGAGGTGAACGGGGAGAGTACGTGGGGGATGACCCACACAGCGTTGGTTCGGCTTCTGAAGGAGCTTCGAGGCAGAATCACCCTGACCATCGTCTCTTGGCCAGGCAGCCTGCTGTAGCAGTGCTCCAAGTCATCCAGCACTGCTTTGGTGGCACTGACCAAGGAATGTGGAAAGCAGAGCTTTAGACTGGCTAACCACCCTAAGCTTGCTGTGTGGGAGAAGCTTAGAATAGTCCTGTAGCTGTTTGGATACCTCACTTCTGATGGACAGCTGAGACATTTCCAGGAGTTTGGAGGGAGACAGACATGAGACTGGATTGTTACCAGAAAGTTAACTTGCCCCTTCTGGAATGCTGAATTGGGAGGATCCAGGCCTGAGCCACTTCTAACTCAGATTTTGGGCGTTATCTGTTTAGTGGACATTGTCGCTGTCTGGAATAGTATCCAGTGAGTCGGGTGGGTGGATGGAAAGGAAACACAACATGTTGCCAATTCCAGTAGATATACCGGTATATTAGGATATGCGATAAGCTGGACTCAGATTTCTTTACGTAAATGTTGGGTGTCTAACAAAATACCGATCCAAGCACTTGTAATATGTTTTATTTTGTTTGTTGTATGGCCTTTAAATGTAGGCTTTATTCTGTTTGTACTGATGGTGGTTGTCATCTTCATCCGTTGACCTAAAGACACGTTGCCAAGTAGTCGTCTGTGAGGTTTTTTCTGTTGTCTCAGAAGCTATGGCTAAATTATCAAAACCAATGGTAAGGATAATATATATATATATATATTAAAAAAGAATAAAGGATCAATGTGTTCATAACATGTTAAAAAGTAACATTTTATTAGGTGACATTGTGGAGGCCTTACTAATTTTCTTACTTTTAAGAAAAAAACTGACTTGGTTTCTGTGCATCAGTGGATGGCCTGAGGCCCATCGACTGTGGTTCTGTCTGTCACGCTTTGGCCTGTGTAGTATATCTGATGGTACATTTGGTTAAATGATCAATAAAGTTGTTTGAAAAAGAGTTCAATATGATGAACCCTGATTAAAAGCACATGGACTCACACAGCTGCCATACAACACAAATGGGAATACAACCAATGCATTTAGCAAAAAAAACATAAAATTATCCTTAGGGTTTTTTTCTTTTTAAATTAAACTCAAATGTTAAAAATATGTTAAAGATCAAATCATTTTCTGATGCAAGGTATTGTAATAAGCCATAGGGCAGTTCTTCCCTATGAACAGGTTGGAAGACTTGGAAAGTCAGTCAGATTTTAATTCCTTTTCCTGTCTCTCTTCTTTGCCTTTTTATTTCTCTTGCTTGTGTTTGTATCTTGTGTCCCTGTCTTCCTTGTCATTCTTCCTGCTGCTGCTGGGGATATAAATGAAAAACAATCTGACAGATAATCATACTGTCATTTTGTCTTTCAGTGTATTTGAATGTGTCTGTCTTTGTTAGAGCATTGAGATGTTTTGTTATTGTTTTTTTTTTGCCCTTCCTCCATTTCTCTCCCTCTACCCCTTACCTGTACTAGGATGTTTGTGCCCATGCTCCGTAGACTTCCTTTGCTTCTTTTGCTTCTCGTCACTGGAGAGAAAAAAGTCATACCCAATTTAAATGTATTTGTTTTTGGCAAAACTGCATGTTTTTGTGTTGGCATGTAACATCAGAGGTAAACAATGCTACAGTAAGACCTAGAAGAATGGGACTACCTCCTTTATCCACTGGGAGAGAGATAAATGAGGACTGAAGGGACAAAAACCTTAACTACAGTCCCTGCTCTTTGCCTGCTTTAGATTTGTAGCCTCCCCTTGGCCTTGTCTTTAATAATGAGCCTTACATGCCCTTCACATTTACAGCCAAGCCATGATCTTGTGTCCTCTTGGTTAAACGTCACCATCGGACAAGCAGTCCTGTGAGACTACAGGACTGATCTGTCATTTTGCCACACCTTTCTCCTTTTTTATTCCTTCTAAAAACACATATGCAAAAACCTATTCATTCACCTAAAGGAGAAAAATGACTGAAATACCGTAATAATGAAAATCTGCAAACATGAATGTTTCAACTTTTAAAAGCAGAGCTACTCGATTCAGTCCCGCAAGAGCTACAGTCCTGCAGGTTTCCAATGTTTCCCTGTTCCAACACACCAGACTCAAATTAATGGTGCATTGTGCATAACTTCATAGTTTGTTGGGTCCATTCAATTTGAGTCTGGTGTGTTGTAGCAGGGAAACATTAAAAACGTAAAGGACTGCAGCCCTCGCAGGACAGAGTTGAATAACACTGATCATTATTGTTGCTTCCTGACTCATTCACCACAGAGACTTAAAACCAGACTTGATTTAAAAAAAATAACAATACCATGTTAAAAACTCAGTGAGATACAACAAACTGCAGGAGTGGCAACCTTGCTACAAGCCACACCAAGCAAACTTTGGACACACCTACAGAGGCGCAGCCAATGATGCCAATTATAAATAACATTACAACACAATCCAAATGTTTCTATGAATAATCTGAAATTGAATACCAGTGACTTCAAATGCCCCTATAATACATCAGGTCATTAGATTTAAAGACTCAGTGAAGCGAATGCACATGGGACCAACAACAAATAGTAGGACAGACCCATGCACAATGATCTCAACGAGTGTAGCTCACAACTGCAAAAAGTTGAAAGCCTTTATATATAACATCCATAAGCGATCTATAACACTAAGATCACTTCAGAGAAAACACAACACACTCACTTCATCCCCATAAACAATCCAGAACTGTTGATGTACATGCATCAGTGGAAATATAACCATATAACCAACCTTGATACCATAACAAAACTGCAACACTAACTCACCAGATTCTTGTCATGGATTGTACTGTAGGTAATCTGCCCTGAATTTAAGGCCATCAGTAGCAGAGATGCCAAAAACTAAAAAAAAGTTCATGCTCAACATGCACTACAGATCCCCTTTAATGTTCACTGGTTAAGTTAATTAACATCCTTGAAGAAAACATGAAGGCTAAAGTTCAGTCTCTGCTGCATATTCAAGGACCCTGAATGTGTGTTGCAGGAGCAGCCCAGTGAGCCTGATTGTAAGTGTTAATTTCTAATTTACTACATATTACATGCCATTTTTATTGCTGATGCCTTGCTAAGGATCTACAAAATAATGACAGAAAAAGAGTTCAGTAAAAAAAACAATCTCACTCTCTACTGACATAATCACTAATAGTGAGATAAAAGTCATTAATGGAAATTCTGATATCTGGAGCCACATAACATAATTTTTGTGAATCAATCAACACCATTATCCAGGCAGTGGGACAAACTGTTGTCCAACCAGTTCTCCAAAACACATATCAGTGGAAGACTGATATGTGTAATCTATGCGTGGGCGTTCATAAACAAAGAAAACAAAGTGCCATCTGACAACACAACACCCAGAGTATACAACTAAACTCAAAGCTCTCCTCTGATCCAAGGATGAGGAATACACCTGCCAGAAGATGCAAACAACCATGAACAGAAGGTATATTATATAGTGGCTCATTGAAGAAGTGAAGCTTTAAAGGAATAGGCCACCGTCTTTACATAGCAACATATGTTCTTACCTTACCTTAGACTAGTTGATATGTACCTG
>JAPMNP010664533.1:0-20865 GCA_029874935.1 Atherina boyeri | reverse complement strand
GATGATGACGACGGAGAAGAGCGTAAAGTTTGCGACCATAGCAACGAGTAGGACTAACTTCCTGTTAACTACTTCAAAATCAAGCCATCGTTTCTCGGTTTATTTGGTAAACATAATTTGTATGGAAGTGAGCGGAAACGTTTTCTTTACATGTTTGATCTTTCCCCATACATATCCTAACCTTTAGTTGTTCGTCAAGAGCTATCATGGTAGCATTATGCTAAACACCACCAACAATTTTTTTTAACAAAAATTAAACTCTGTGGTTTTGTTTTGATGAGCAGACACTGTATCCGGTTGTCTCACGTTGTTTTGACGCAGCTGTTATTGCGTACGACTGATGCAGATCCACACCGACCAATTTCTTTGATTGACACCACTTTCCTCCAATGTTACACTACAATGTGTAGCGGGGGCACATCCCTGTCTTTCAGGGTGCACAAAAACAGGGCATCGTTGGCTATTTGTTTTTGTTTAAGTCACTAAGAGCTTTATGGTGCTATGCTTCGTTTTGAATGTAAAAAAACACTTTTACGCACAGTTAAAAGAAACAGGCAGACTATTTTAGACCACCCTCCCTGTTTTTAAACAGATTCAAATATTTATCTTTAAAGTCTGTGGTGAGGTGTTTTCCTCTATGGCGAGAAGTAGCCTATTTCCTGTTGTCTTCTTTTTTGGACTAAACTCTGAAACTGAAATTTAATTCTGTCAAGGATAAAACAGCAAAATTCACAGAGGGTGCAAAATACAACATGGCACTCGTAAAACATAATTAAAATGCAAAACTTTGGAATTAATGTGAGATTAATTGGATCTGAAGGAATTGAAAGCAGTCCTAATTTCATTAGATTATTGATGTTAATCTGTCTTTCATCTATTTAGGCCTAAGTGTCAATCAGTTTATGCTATTATGGGAACTACTCAAAAGCAAAGAAACATAAAACCATTGTCAATCAAATGTAACAACAATGAGACCACCTATTTTGCATTTATGTTCAAAATAACATATAGAATTTAATAAAATAATAAAGTGGAAAAAAGAAACCAAACCACTTAAAATAACTCAGATCTACCTAACTTACTTAATGTATAATAGGCCACAGCTGACTCCATATTTTAATTTAATTGCACATCAGTAGTTTAATAAGGGGTTGTCCTTCAACTGAAAGATTGATGTTTTGATCTCAAACTTAGTCACGTATGGACAAAATGCTAAATCGGACATTTCCCCCAAAATGGGTTCAACCCTTCTGAAGCTGTTTTGAATTGAATTAGCTGCTGAATCAAAGTAATCTTTTGTTAAATTACTTACTACACGTTTTCGCCCTCAAAGTGCACAGTGACATCTTAAAATTCCTGATGTGAAGATAGTTGAATAACAATTATTTTTTAAAAGAGAAAAGTCACAAATTATCACCTCAAATTATCATGCATTTTGGTATGCTATAGCTCCAGCATCTAGTTTGATGTCCTAGTCTAGACGATACCAAGATTTATATTTGTAGTCCAGATAAATCTTTAACAAAACAACAATAAACTTTCCTACCTATTTCTGAATTCAGTGAGTTTCTTTTTGCAAATTATCCTGGAACTACTTTGTGTTAATGTATGTCTAATATATTTAAAAATGTTTTGTTTAAAAATTGTATTTTGAAAAATGTCTTATTTCACCTTAGTGAAAGAAAACCTTAATTGTTTTTTATTGGAAAACACTTCATACCCCACCGGCTTTGTCCTTAGGTTTACATATTCATTGCAGCTCACCATAATAATTACAGCTTTGCATGTAATCAGAATATCACAACAATGAACGTGGCCTAGTTAGCATGCTGGGTGTAAGGGGTGGGGGGTGGTGGGGGGGGGGGGTGAAAGAAGTCACCCTAATCCTCAGTCTGTTGTGTGTGGCGAAGCTCACTCTCACCCTGCTTTTCCTCAGCCAGAGGTCACGATCGCTAAAGCCCTCGGCAGCAAACGTGCATGCAGCTTTTTCCTTGCAGCCATTTTGGACTGGTAGCCATGGAGATATGGGTCATGCAGTGATGGGATAGAGAGGCGACTTGTGGCTGGCGGTGGAGTAAAAGCACTGCAGGCTGGCAGAGCAGACAGCAGAAGCAGTAGAGAGCCATAAACTCTCATTATATCTGGGTCACTGGGATGCTCCAGCTGCAACAAGCAGACAAGGCACTATTATGCAAGAAGAGAGACGATGGAAGTTATGGGTGCAGGGGCTTATAGTTACAGGGGAGGTCTGTTTACTCAGAGGCACATATGTCAGGATGACGCACTGATAGTATAACATGAGACTAGCTGAGCTCTGCTTAACTCAGCCACCTAAAAGCATGCCATCGCTTTCACACAGGCACACATCCATTCAAAAGTTTTCTTTAACAACTTATAGTTGAATACTCACACATTTTTAAATTGGATAAAAACAAACAAACAAAACAGTTCCATTGTTAAAAGCTATATATTTTCATTTTGCATTGTCCATTGTTTATCTAAAACTTACAAAAACAAAAACATTACAAACTGATAGCATACTATAGATGACTACATGTAAAAAACAGCGTTCTTATGTTTTTTGTTTCTTTTTTAAATACATCTTACCATCAAATGCTATGGTCTTGAGTTGTCAAACACAACACTATAGCAAACAAGAGGACACATTAGCAGCATCTCACAAGAGAACAATGAAACAGAAAAGGAAATATTTATTAAATTGCTGTGTCTAAAGTGTTATCTGTTTGGTTATGCTGTGTTTAAAATTTTCCCCTTCCTGTTAATAATTAAATATTTAGTTTTCTTTTGGTCAAACTTTATTGTTGTTTTGCTGCATCCAGGGTTTTGTTCCACAATAGGCTACCACTGAATGCTTTTTAAAAAATCTGAAAAAAACAAATATTAGCCTAGTCATTTTGAATTCAGATTTATTTTTCAGCTAAATCAGTAAAAAAAAAAATTAAACTCTGTGAAATAAAAAAAGAAAAGAAAACAACAATATAATAATAAACAAACAAAAGCCATGACAAATCATGTTTTAGTATACTAATATGGGGGCAGAAAGTTGCAGACCATATTGTTGTGTCTCTCCTATTGTCCGCGGCCCCCGCTCCGTGACCGCCCCACTTTAAGAATCCGGACTTATTATTGGTGGAGACGGTGTGGCTTTGTCGTCACAACCACAGTGCCCATTCATCGGCGGACTTGGGCGTTGTACTCCGCATCTCATTTGCGGCGGGGCCAATTTCTCCATCTACAAACTCCGCTCGAGGAAAAAAAGGAAAAAAAATTGGAAGAATTCGCGTTTCTTTTGCACCTTCGCAACACTTAAAGTGCTCATTAGTCTCTTTGCGGTCATTTTGATTTTTAGCTCATTCTTCGGCTTCAGTCGTACAAGGAGGCGTCGGCGTTCCTTGAATTTTTGGGAGGAAGCTTGCGGTCTTTGTTCATTCATCTGATCGGTTGGGTTCCTTTGTTGGAACAAAAGCATGGGAGCACAAATCTCCAAAACCCCTGGAAAAGAGGAAGCTGCGGTGGAAAAACCAGCAGAAGGTGCAGCTGTTGCATCAAAGACGAACGGACAGGTAAATTGCCGTTTTAATTATTTAAGTCTTAATTGCTCAAACAGAATTTCGTCTCAGTTTAGCTATGTGTTGCGTCAATGGCGTGCTCCATGTTTCTTGTAGCGCATCCACACGCTCACCGGCATTCAGGGAAAGTGGCCACATGTAAGCTATCTCTGATTCACTAGTGCATTGATATTCTCTAATTGCATCACAATATATTTAAAATTTTACTCGAAAGCTTGATTTAATTTAGCTATACTTTGCAAATACTTTGATTTGTAATTACGAGCTATAGCACAACTATTTCTACAGATGCTTAGGTTTTTTATCTCTGAATTATTTAAATTTATTTTACATTCAATATGTCCTAGTTGTGGGTCTGAAGTGGTCAAATATTGCATCTGTTGTCGTTCATTTGGTTGAAATGTGTGCAGCAGAGGTCTGTGGTCGCCCTCACTGTGGCATGGCCATTTTAAAAACGGTACCACGCCTTTGTTGCCAGTTTCAAGAAATGAGCCACGTTTTTTTCCCTTTCTTCTTTTTTTTTGCACAGATACAACCTATTAGTAAATCAATTGTAAAAGGCCATAGAAAAATTAAGAAGTGTCTCCAGTTTGAACATTGCACATTGGTAAATTTTAATGGATTAAGAAAAGAAACGGAGGAAAGAAATTAAATAAATTCCTGTGATTCCATCGACTCTCCACTAACCGCCGCCTAGCGGATCCCGCCCGTACTGCAGTCTAACAACTAGCCTACTGCTGAAAGCCAGGGATCTGTCGTCATTCTCCTAGTAACAGATATTGCTGCAGTTTTGAAGCTATTTTCCTATTGGTTACTACTTTTGGGGGAATTTTATTAAGCAGTACAGTACTCAAAGGTCTTGCAGGGGAAGTCTTACACGAGATTTTAGTTGTATGCATGCAATCAAGAGAATCTAACTCTTGAATTGCACAATGATGCTCATGTTTCTTACTGTTTTTCTTACAGGAGAATGGGCATGCTAAGAGCAATGGAGATGCTTCTCCTGCAACAGAGGAAGCAAATAAAGCTGATGTGCAGGCCAATGGAAGCACTCCTACTGAGGAGGTGCCAAAAGAAGAGGGTGAAAAAGTAGACGGTGCTGAGGCTGCCACGAACGGAGAGTCTTCTGCCAAGGCGGAAGAAGGCACTCCGACCACCAGTGAGGATGGCAAGCAGAAGAAGAAGCGTTTCTCCTTCAAGAAACCCTCTTTTAAGCTTAGTGGTTTCTCTTTCAAGAAGACCAAGAAAGAGTCTGAAGAGGCAGCAGAGGAAGGAGAAGCTGCACAGCCAGCCGAAGAGGAGAAGCCTGCGTCAGAGGAGGCAGCTACTGAAGAGGCCAAGCCAGCTGAGGGTGGCGAGGAGGGAGCCAAGGAGGCCGCAACTGAGGAGGTGAAGGCAGAGGAAGCTGCTGCAGGAGAGGAGAAACCGGCTGAAGCTTCACCTACTGAGCCAGAAACTGCAGCCAGCCCAGAGGCCACAACCACTGCTGAGTAATCCTGCCCAATGAGACACCGGAATGAAGGATGATGTAGCCTGTCTGAAGGAATAAGAGGACTTGTCTAAAACCAGGGATTTTTTTTTTCTTCATTTTGTTTACTACTCTGCAACCATCTCATCCATAATGACTGCAATGACCCTGGCAGTGATGGACAGGAGGTGCAGTAGAGTGTGTGCTGCTTCCTCACTGCGTATTGGTGCTTGCATGTGTGACATGGGTGGGTGTGTGAGTGCGAATTTGAGTGGAATATTTTTTTCCTTTCTTTTCTACATGATATCATAACATGTTGGTGAATTTAACATATTTAATCAAAGTATTTGGTGCTGGGCAATTGGATGTAGCAGCTAAAGCTGTGTCTGCAACGATCTGACACATTGTGATATTTAAAGGGAAATTCCTTATCCAAGTCTTAAATGTTGTCTTTGCAGTGCACAGTTGTTTACAACTCTTTTAAGCTCAATGCTCCTGTGGACACAAACCATTCCTGAACTAGATTTAGTTGACTGTCAAAAAAGGGGAAGAAAAAAAAGTAAAAAAAATAGGTGCTCATCACATTCCATTAGATTCCACCATCTCATTTCTGTAGTAATGCACGTTGTATAGACTTTGATATTACTGGTTTTATGACTGAGATGTACCTAATGACTGAAGTTTTTAACTGATTACCCATTGTAAATGAAGTTTTTGTTTTTTTTCTTTTTTCACCATTTGTAAGATTAAATAAAATTGGGAGATGTTTTAAGCAGATTCTGCATCAAGCTGTGATGATTTTATGAAACCATTTCAAGTCTACACAAAGCACAACATGTCAGTTAGAAGTAGTCTTTTAAACAGCATTTTTTTTAATGTATACAATGAGGCTCAATAATCAATATGGAATGTAACAATGCCTACAAACGTGACAAGGTGTTAAGTTTTTATTTTCTGCTGACAAATAAAGCAATGAAATGTGCATTGGTACCATGTGCTAATTTATTTGATAAATTAAGCAAAACATTCCACCTACCCATGAATTTCTTGTTAAAAAGTAGAATTCAGTTGTGCAGTGATGGGGATTAACATGAAAACTGGTGGATGTTTTTTTTTTTTTTTTCTTTATTTGATTCACAGCACCCTCATGTGGAGCATTGCAGAATTTACGTTTTCTATCAGTTAATGTGCACAGGAATGGTTATGTAGAAATTGTAATTCCATGTCCTAAAAACATTCAGTGGTGATGCAACTGTTTTCATTTTCTGCTCCATCCATTAAACAATTTAATGAACTGCATCAGGTTTCACTGCTTCTTGCTGATGAAAACCTCTTATGGAAATGATGGATTGAGAAACTATTAAATAATTATGCTGATAAATTCAGAATGAGTTGTTTTACGACGTTGCACTGTTTCAGTTTCCCCCAGAAATGATGTTTGTAAAATACATTTTTAAGGGGTCCAAAGGTTTGTTAACAGCAAACAACTGTAGTGCAGACCTTACTGATGGCTGTGCTCGCCATCAACAAGTTTGGATTCTTTCTTCAAAACCTCAAAACACCAGATTTAAAAAAGTAAAGAAAACTCCAGGGGCTTGCTGCAGACTTCTCCAGGGTGTTTTTAGTGGTTCACAGCTGTATTCATGTTTATTGCAAACCATCTATTTCCTTTGCACCCAGTTTAACCCTGTGTACTTTAGCTCTGGCCACCGCAAAAAGGGTGTGCTTTACACATAATATTTCTATTTCTGCTTCCTGGTCTGGGTGTCCAGCTGGGTCAGGTTGTTGAGGTATTTGCTGCTCAGTTTGTCCCCTAGTGTGCAGCACATTCTGTCACATTCAAATATGCCATTATCCCACACATCACCACCCTTAAATTAGATTAATCAGTGATATAACGTGAGTTTTCAAGCTGCTATATTACGAGTGCATCCAGGTAATTTCGGAGTGGTCTTATGGAGTCAACCCGAAACATCTGTGCTCTTGTTTGTTCCACCTCATACACTAACCACAGACCGTCTTTGAGTTGTAGTGCCCTCAGATGGCAATCCCCAGTGGTTATTTTTTTCAACCAGCTTCCTCTCTTTTCTGCTCCTTGGGCCTCTCACCTAACCACCGTCTCGCCCTCTCTCTCAAGGAAGATCAAACACATGCTGCCCTGCCAAATGACCATCCCTGTCCCTCATCCCACACCCAAGCTATATTCAGCACACCCACACTTAGACTTGCACAGAAGAGTAGCCTTTGTAAACGTTGGCTACAGCGCAGACAACCATTTGCCATCAGTAGAGAAAGATTAATACTTTATTAATCTCTTTCCTCTTAACTTTAAAAAAGTATAAGTGGTCAATAGGTACATTTACTTATGTACTTCACTGAACTATGGGAATGAGTGTCATGGATTTTTAAAAACTTTGGAGTCCCAAATCTCCATACAATTCTGTCACTTGTTTACAGTAATAGATAACTCATGTTCACTGAGGTAAATTGGAAAAGTCCATTTTGGTGAAGTAAACTTTTTGGGTTATTTACATTGTTGTGATGGAAGGCTAATTTCTGTTAAATTGTGCTTAATCCAATGACCTCAAACTGATAGGAATCTAGTATGATTTTGGATACATACAGTTACCTGCAAGGCTTTTACAGCCATACTTTTCAATTCTATTCTTTTATGGACAATGGCAGAGGGCACCAATCTGACTGCTCCCTAGGTGCTACCCCTAGAACAGACAAATATTCAATCTAAACTCACTTTTAACTGGGTAAACCTCCGATGCCCTGGTGCAAATGAATGCAGCATGCCATGTTCCTCTGTATGTTGCTATATATGATCTTATTCATCAACATTCTCGATCATAATACAGCATTCATATCAAGGCATCCTCTTACCAATTGACTATGAGGGATAATATTGTCTAAACTGTTTATATTATACAAAATAGGTGTAAAAGCCATAACACCACCAGATGTGACAAAATCAAACTGCCAATAATAATAAAGAAACTCTAATAAAACTTGTGATTTGGCTCAGAAAGTTTTTTTTTAATATCAATGAAATGTGTTTGTGCAGTGAAGATAAAAGCAATAAAATGCAGAGTAAACCTGTGACTCTGCCTTGCCCCCCCCCCATGACAAATTTTCTCAACTTGCCCCTGGCTATGGAAATATTTGCAGAAAGTCTAAAGTGAGAGCTGTTAATTGCACTTTACTTACGGACACTGGGTTCATGCCTCTAAGGAATTCAAAAGCTGTGATAATGAGGTTACACTAAACTCTTATAGACAGGTTATGTCTTACATGCCTCCCAGCTGTGGTTTTGGGCTTTTTAAATCCAGTGTAATACAAACACTCTTTATGAAATTACATTTGAGTGTTTATCTTCTGGCCTCCAGGTGTAGTTAATTTTTTTTCTTATCCAGTGATGAGGAAAAGAGAGGTGCTTTTCAGAAGAGGGATGCCATCTTTGATTCATCAACCTCAACCTGGCCTGGTGATAAGTTTGTACCGGCTTTAATGAAAAAACTTGATTTGTAATTAAGTGAATTCATGTTGGAGTGCATACACTAAATAATACCCCCACTGAAAGGGGCTAGTACTACATTTAATCTGGTTTCCAGATGTGTAAGTAATTAATTACAAATACTCAGATTACCGTAATTAAGTAGTTTTTGGGGTACTTGTACTTTTATGAGTAGATTTTCAAGTCTGTACTTTTACTTGAACTTAAGAATTCATTAATCCACTAAATTACTTTTGAAATCATAGTTGAGTAGTGAGTACAATTTTAATCAATATCCAAACCTTTTATCTGCACTTTTGTAGCCAGTAAGGTGATCTGAGAGCAAACGAGCTGGAGAAAACCAGGTCATCAAGACGAAAAACAAAACAAAACAAAACAAAACAAAAAAGACGTAAATGATTGATCTTTAATTGATTTTGAATGAAGAATTAAACCAGTTAAAAATGTATTCATGATATCTAATCAATAGTTGTGGCTCTTCATGTGATTCAGTTTTTTGTCTTCCTGAGACATTTGATGAATAAGGAAATACAACTTAAAATGAGAAAAGAAATTAGGGAAAAACACTTGTTTTGTATCCTATCAAGTATTAATGATTAATAGATTGTTGGCATTTTAAACTTTTGGTAAAAGAAAACACACAATTTCAAGCCCTGGTCTTGAGAAGTGACGGTGACATCAGCCTTTAAAAGTAACTAATACTCTGAGTAGTTTTTTTGACGAAAACTTTGTACTTTTACTTGAGTATTTCTCTAACACCAGTACTTTTACTTGTAATTGAGTAATATTTTAGCATACAGTACTTGTACTTGAGTACAGATTTTCAGTATTCTTTCCACCACTGCTGGTTTCCCATATTTCACTCTCATAGGCTTGTGAGCTTATTAGAGGTTAATATTTTCTGTGGTTTTGTATCTTTCCTACAGTACTCACTCATTGCTCATTCTCTTATGATTGCTATTATTTCTGTCATTTTTGTTTAAATATATATGTATTGGCTGCAATGTAATCATATCTATGGCTGTGCAAAACTAAAGCCCAATTTTAATATTGTGGATGTTCGAAAAAAAAGTTTCCAATGATTTTGTTTTAGTGTATTTGTTAATCCTGTTTACCAAGGTTTTTTTTTTTTACTAACAACTTATTTTATGCTGTCTTTTCTCCTCCTCACCTTTTTATAGCTTGGCATAGTATTCTACCACATCATATGTATCTACATGGAATATTTCCTGATATATGTTCAATATCACATGGTCCCATTAAAAGAAGATATGAGAGAGAAAAAATTCATTAAGACATCATTTAATTTGATCATTTTGCTTTACATGACACAACGCATGTCCAGGGTTATAACAATGTTGCTGTTAAACAGTTTTTGTTTGCAAAACAGTATTCAGGTGACTTATTTCATTACAACGGTCAATTTGACCATTACCATTTCACAAAATATTCAAGTCACATTTAGTTACATGTTGCACAGAAAGGAATTAGTGTATTTCTAACAAGGTTATTGGTCACTCTACCCTCCCAAAAATTGCCTCCAAAAAGAAAAGAAAAAAATGGTTGTACAAAAATAAACAAAAACAGACAAACACTAAATTAAGAGTCACCAGTTTAAGTCAGTATAAAAGGAACAAAGTGGAAAAGGAAAAGTCAGGATACAACACAGTTATAACACCTCAATTTCACATGCTGTCTCCATTACAAAAGCTCACTGGGACATTGTGGATTGCTTTCCCCATCCCTGATCACCTGTTTTTATAAATTAGTTTTTCTTCTTCAAAGCACCTATTTTCTTGTGATTTCAAGTCGAGATGCCACTATTCCTCAAAGATTGTTGTACTGCCTGTCTGTTGGACTGAGGAAAATGAACAGGGAGTTAACTTTGAGAAATAGATTGCAAAATGAGTTGGTGGCTTTTGGGAACTACTGAATCAACGTATCACGTTGAGGCAATGAGGAACCCAGAGAAAGAGCAGTGGACATTCTCGGCAGCAAAGACACCATTGGCCTCGTCATCGGGGATCTGAACATAGACTGTGTCCTGCACATCAAGCAGGAGGACAGCACTACCAGACATCTGGTCCAGGAAGCCCTTGTTGTACTCATCATAAGTGAACATAACCGGCTGACCATTTTTGTACAGAGCCACCAGGGCATGAGCTCCATTTACATGGATGCTGTAGGAGAAGTAGTAAACCCCAGGAACTTGGCAGGTGAAAATGCCTGCTTCAGGGTCATAGTGATTCTCAGCATTGTACACTATTTGGTCAAACTTGATAGGGCTGCCAGCAGGAGGGTAGGGTGTAGCCAGAGCTGCAGTAAAAGCAGACATGGGGGACTTGACCATAACCTCACTCAGACCCATGCCCTTCTCAAACACAACCTCACCAGGAGGTCCAGGGAGACCAGGAGGGCCAGAGGGACCAGGTTCTCCATCAACTCCAGGCTCACCAGGTAGACCAGGGGAACCCTGTGGTCCGGGGATACCCTTAGCAGCCAAACCAGCAGGGCCAGGAGTACCAGGGAGACCTGGGTGTCCTTTAAGGCCAGGAGCGCCATTGGGGCCTTGTGGCCCAGCAGGTCCTCTGGGACCTGGGGTACCATCAGATCCAGAAGCACCTGTCTCACCTGGACGTCCAGGATGACCTTTGGGTCCAGCAGGGCCTGGGATACCTGGTGAACCTGGAGTACCTGGGGCACCGCCATTACCTTTATCACCAGCAGGTCCAGTAGCCCCTCTGGGTCCAGGAGGTCCAGCTGCACCTGGGTATCCCTGTTTACCTTGGAAACCCTGTGCACCCTGATCTCCTTTATGTCCCTTAGGTCCCTGAGCTCCAGTAAGACCTGCATCACCTTTTGGGCCAACAGCACCAGGCTCACCTGGAAAACCTCTCTCACCTTGAGGTCCAGTAGGACCATTGGGGCCAGTTGCACCAGTAGCACCAGTATATCCTGTTGGACCTTGCTCGCCCTTTGCACCTGTGGCACCTAGACTACCTGGAGCTCCCCTCTCTCCCTTCTGGCCATTTGCACCTGGTTTTCCATAACCTGGAACTCCAGGGGCACCAGTGGCTCCAGAAGGTCCTTGGTGGCCTTTAGGCCCAGCAGAACCAGGCAGACCTGGGGCACCATTCTCACCTGGTTTACCTGGAAGACCAACACCTGGGGCACCAGTGTGTCCTTTAGGTCCTTGTGGTCCCATAGGACCAGGTTCACCATCTCTACCTGGGACACCGGACTTTCCTGGCTCACCTGATGCACCTGGTTTTCCTGGCCTTCCAACTCCTGATGCACCTGGTGCTCCAGGTGCCCCCATAGGGCCCTGAGGTCCTGTCTCACCCTGAGGTCCTGGAAATCCCACCCCTCTGTCACCCTTTGAACCTGGCAACCCAGGCACACCTGGATGTCCTTTCATACCAGGCTCTCCTCTTGGTCCCATTGATCCAGGAAGACCTGAAGGTCCGGGCTTGCCAGTAGCAGACAGACCAGCAGGTCCAGGGCTTCCAGTGGCTCCAGGGGCTCCCCTAGGTCCTTGAGAGCCAGGGGCTCCAGTATCTCCCTTCTCACCATGTGCACCAGGGAAGCCAGGTTTGCCAGGTCCACCTGGAGATCCAGGCTTGCCGGCCATTGAGCGACCAGGAGCTCCAGGAGACCCAGGAGGTCCTTGAGGTCCAGGCAGACCTACACCATCCTGACCTGGGGGCCCAGGTGGGCCAGCAGGGCCTTCAGGACCAGGCTCACCTGGAGCACCAGGCTCACCTGCCACTGACACCACTGTGAAGAGTAAAAAAGAATGAATGTCATAAGTAGAACAAACAAACCAACAAATAAACAAGCAAAAATGTGGACAGTAGTTAAGTGGCAGCACTCACTAACTCTGTGTTATTTGGTTGTATGCTTTTGTCATTTCAAAAGTTACATTGTAAGATATTCATGGTGTGGTGCAGCTTGGATCCAAAATGATGAGTATGTGTTTGTGATATTAAAAACATTGTGTTTTGTTTGTACACAGGAATTGTCTGTTCATAACATTCATGGAGCAACATTTAAAGCCTGTTTCGTAACTCCAGTAGGCTACTTTTTGTCATTTTAGCCTAAAAAAATGGAATAATGTGGATGGACTGGTAAGTTTTAGTAGCATCATGTATCACAACATGGCTGCACAGCAATGAAATGTGAAATTAACTAGAACCTTTAAGATATAGATGTTCCCATTTGTTCATAAAGTAAAACATGGTTGGGACACTATTTGCCAATTGGCCCCATTTTATCCTTTCCTGGAGGAGGGCCATCTTTCATTCTCATTTGTAATGTGTCACTGCTTGGTTTTATCTTATATAAAAACTTTAACCTTGCTGCAAATTCTTGAGAGTTACTGTAGAGAACTTTTGTTTAACTTATCTGCTTGGGCTTGTATTTAGTTGTAATTCAAGATATCAAAACACACAAAGATTTGAGGTTGAAGTTTAAAAATTTGAGAGGAGTTTTAACTTAATTGTGAAATAGCACAACTAAATATAAAAAGTTGTTTTTATTTGTTTATCTTTTTATTTGTTGCCTTAATGTGGTCATATGTCTTTGAGTGTAACAGGCTCGCTCCTCGGTAAACTCTGGCTTAGATTGGATAAAGGCAAACAGATGTTTCTACTTCTGTGTTAACCAGGCACACCCAGGCAAACCACACCGCTGGGTGACTGGACTCTAATTGTCAGTGTCAAACTAAAAATAATACACTCAAAGCTATCTTCCCAAATAGATATAACAATATGTTGATTCACACAAGCATAACATTTTGTATTTTGCTCTGGATTTTAAGGAAAGAGTCAAAACCACATCCTATCCCCGTTTTTAAAGTGTTTTTGTAGCACCCTGAATATGTTTGAAATTTGGATTTCCTTGTTTTGTAGAGGGAATATTTAGAAATGCAGTTACTTTTTTTTTTTTTTTTTTTAAAAAGAAAAAAAAAAGAAATGCAGTTACTTAAATAAACTGAGCAAAGCCTTGATTTTGAGTGAAAGCAAATGAACAAGCAAAATTTTTGCAAAAAGGACTAAAAAGATTAGAAAGAAATTCAATGCACGGAATTATTGAATACTACATTAGCCTGGAAATGTAAATCAACTCACAGCAAATAATTGAAGGCAAAATACACTGGTCGAGAAAAAGTGTTCACCCTGTAATATCATAAGCTGCTCAGTCACATTAAATACTAGAAAGGAATAATCCGTAAAAAAATAAAAAGTTTTGGAATAGCTTAGAAAACACATCACAACCCATTTCTCCACTACATAAGCCTGTTATTCAGTATCAAGTATATAAGGATAATGTGATTGGAGAGTCAGGCAAAATGCTGCAGCCAATCAGATGACGGGACTATTCCAGAGCAAGGTGGAGTTAAGTTTTCATGCAGCTGTGACCAGCATCTGTCTAGCTCCATATGGTACTTCTATTAGCCACAACAAAGTTCCTCTTTTTTTTGATACATTAGAATCAAAAGTATGGCAACTCTGTCTTATAATGCTTCTTTAGACCGCCTTAAGAGTAGAAATCATAACTTTGCATGTGAAGACATTTTTTTATCTACAGAAAAGAAGAAAAGTACTTGGACGTTCTAGAGAGGGGCTGCATTTTCTTACCCTGGCTTTTTACAGGAAGGGGCACCACCTTCTTCAACACATAACCCTTTCCATGGGCAGCTGCAGAGGCCACAATGAAAAGGAGGATGCTCGCCACTCGTATGTCCATTTTGCAAGGTCAAACCTGCAGGAGAGAGAAAAGCAAAGTGATTATAACCACCTCAAAGGTAAAATTTTCACAAAGTTGAGGTTGTTACCAAAATTCAGTTGCCAGAAAGCAAGAATGGATACATCAGTGTCACAATAAGTAAAGTCATATTTTTTTCCCTTGGTCAGAGCATAAAACACCAAGCCAACAGAATTTTTCCTTGATTTCCCAGTCTGACATAGAAACTATCAAGGCCTAGACAAAGCCTAGATCTTGACAACACTCCTCCACAGATAGAACCATTTACAGAGGAAGAGAAATTACACATACCAGCATTCAAAGAGAGGAAAACCAAATCTCCTCAGCACCAGTGAGCTCCTGGTGCTGCTGTATATCCTTAGGGTAAGAGCACAACTGAGGATATGCTGCCCTCCAGTACAATGATGTGGGTATTTATACTATATCTACCCCTCGCATCATTAAAAAAAGAAAGCCCCTACCACACAAGTACCTCCCTCCTCAGAGCTAGGGTGTAATTAACAGACAGATCTGCCCAAAGCAGGCATGTCACATCATGGTGCCTCCATGTCTTGCATATCCAGACACATGATTGTCACTTATTCAGTCTTTTTCCAAAAAAGCAAACCAAATAAATATTGCAAAGAACACAATAACACGCTTTGTAGGGGAAATACACTGATGACACAATTTCAAATCAGCACTGTCACCTGTATATTTCCAGATTTCCAGCAAAATTTTGAAACAACAAAGATTTGGTTGTTTATATTTGGTAAAAAACAACAACAACAACAGCTTTAATATGAGAGCGCCTTAGAATATTTTAATCTGTTCAATAGTGGCACCTGTGCTTCTTCACAAAGCCTGCATTGAGGTTGTACTGAATACATGTCTCCAAATTTAAATCTTGTCCAGCCAGTTGGAGGAAACTTGCTTTTACCTTCCTGACTGTCTGGGCCCCTCCATGCTTGTAATAATAAAATAAACAAGGACAGCAATGGTCGCAGGGGGAGAGGTTCCTATAGATAAAATGCACTGGAGTGATTATTTACTTCATAGAGAATCAAATAATTGTGTAGATAACTTATGTAAAGCTAGAAATTAAGGGAGATATCTAAATATTGTTTCATATGTTTAGAGCAGAATCAGTTTAGAGAGAATTATTTGGTCAGTCTGTGATTGTGGCTCATTGGTGACAAAGTGGTTTTGATTTCAGGGTAAACAGTTTTAATTTAAACTTGCGTAATTTTGTAAGTGCTTCACTCTCAAAACAGCTAATAAAGCTATATAAAGAGTCGCTTGGAAAGACATTTAGACTTGTTTCTTTGCAGTTTTGTGAATGCAACCCAGTGTCACACTTCTCACATGCAGTACTCATTTTCAAACACCAGAGAGCAGATGCACAACATGTCATGCTGCTGCTGCTGTTGTAGAGAAGCGGTTGTACCCCTGTGGTCATGTGTTATTTTTGGCCCCTTTGGTGCATATACATCATCAGAGGTTTCAGGCCTATTCCTAGAATTAAAGCTGGTGGCTGTCATGATCTTGTATTTCCTCAATCAGCTCTCTCCTCAAGTGTTATCCTCCCTCACCCTCCACCTTGCCTTGCTTACTCTGAGATCTTCCAACTGTAATTTCTCAATTTCACTCCAGCCACATAGGAAATGCATACACCCAAATAATCACATGTTCTCAGACTCACAAGTTGCCATAAACGATGTGTAGGGTAGTCCATGTCCCATCCCAAAATCTTCCTGACCACGTATCCATTTATGGTACATGGTGTTTCTGTGTTCTTCTAATGTACATACATCATGTTGGCAACATGTGTATATTTGCAGAAATGATAATCTGCATGATTGAAAGTTCCTTCAGGTTTCTGTATGAGGCGTCTACAATACAAGACAGGCGTCTTTCACCACAAGTTTAATTAAAGATTCTACAACATGGCTCATTTGAATCCCCCTTTCTTTGGAAATTAGACCAAATTATCTGCAATTTTCCAAAGTGCTACCTTACCCTGGCTTAAAGCACTTAATCATATTTCACAAGCATTGTTTAAGTTCACTCTTCCTGTCAGGTAAAAAGGAAGGCAATCTGTGATCTTAGTTGTCTGAAGTTTGAAATTCTGTTCATAACCAAAATGTGCAGACAGTATCCAACAAAGGTGCAAAAGTGAAACATCACATTCAAGTCAATGTTAACAGTACAAGCCATATTCACTTTGAATACACTTGCTTCGTCTTGTTTTATCAGCTGTGTAAAGTTATGTATTCTGCAGCTTTTCAGTTCTGGCTAAACCACTGGTGATGCTTCCCCAAAATGCAGGTTTTTTTTGTGTTTTTTTTTTGCAAATGCAATATTATTTTAAAAACTTTTTATGCTTTTATCCAAAGAGGAGGCCCAGCCTTTACAGCTTTTATCCGATTTAGTTGAAATGACAGAGCAAGAGATGGTGGAGTTTGTATTCTATTTGTTTATAAGTTCACATAATTTCAGCTTATCTATGTTTTTTAAACATGAATAAACCGCTGCAAAAGAGGCTCCTCGTTTTTAGTTACATGTTCTGAGAACAATGATTCATCTCTTTATGATGAAAAAAAACAGCAACCCGCATCTGCATGCCAGCCTGTGAAAAGACAGAAACATTCACGTTGAATCTCGGAAGCAGAGTATACTTTGGCCTTAGGAAGACTTAAATTAAGAGTGTAATTTGGATGTTGTTTATAACCTAGCAGCATATTTTGTATTTTCTAAACACGCCAATGGGCTTATTTGAGCAGGACTGTGTCCATGTGCTTAAAGCTCTGAACTGTAGGCTGCACTCTCTGCTCTCCACCGCAGCTTGATGTGGTTGGCAAGCTTCATTGTAATAACCATTAGAAATTAGGTTAACAGCCTTAAAACTGAAGGTGGTGACGTTGCTTTGCTCTTATATTGTGACGAGTGCCTCACTGTAAAATACACACATGCTTTCAGTTTTATCTCACTTCATACACTTGACAAATAACATAAAATGTTTATTACTGAATTTTGTAAAGTGAGTATGTGGTTAATTACAAACACACCCAAAGTCAGTGAGTGCAAACAAAGGATGGTTGGCCTCCTGCTTTTAGATTTCACAGTTTTACTTTATGGGGGTTATGTGACAATCCTTGTTGGTAGTGTTTTATCTGTAGGGCGAGAGAAATACTGTACTATTTACAACCCCAGTTCAAAAACATTTGGGACACTGGGCAAAATGTACGCAAGAATAAAATGCAATGAGTTGCAAATCTCATAATTCCCACTGCATTGTAAACACAGCAGATGTTAAAAACTGAGACGATTACCATTCCATGGAAAAGAATAGTTAATTTTGAATTTGATGGCAGCAACACATCTCAACATAATTGGAAGAAGGGCAACAAATAGCCAGAATAATAGCTGGCGCAAAGTAAAAACAACTGAAGGTGGGGGTATAAAATTCATAATTCGTAGAGGAACAGCCTTTCAGATCTAAAGATAGGCAAAGATTTACAAATCTGCAATAACTTGAATCTAAAACTTGTTGAGCAATATCAGGAATGTGTTCCAAAAACTGCAAAGATTTTGAATATTGCACCATCTACGGTGTATAATATCATCAAACGATTGAGAAAATCAGGATTAATCTCTGTACAAATGGGGAAAAGGCTGAATTTCAAAACTAGATGTTCATTATCTTTAGGCCCTCAGGCAGAAAATCCTTCCTGTGGCTCAGAGACATGTCTATAATTCATTTTCTGTGAACACAGATTGCCGTGCCATCTACAAGCCCCGTCATGCAAAAAAAAACAAAAAACGTTTGAGGTAAAGGGCAAATTTGTTCTGAGGTCAGATTAATTGAAATTTCAAATTCTTTCTTGGAAACCATGCACACCATGTCCTGCAAGCTAGGAAGGAAAGGGACTATCCTGTTTCTTATTAACAGACAGTTGCAGGGTGGGCAGCATCCACATCCATGAAGGCTCCATCAATGCTGAGAAGTACACGGAGGTTTTTAGAGCAACATCTGCTCCCACCCAGACAACATCTCTTTCAGGGAACACACTGTATATTTCAACAAGACAATGCAAAACCACACACTGTATCCATCATTGCTTCCCAGGAGAAGAAGCCAGGTGCTGAACTGGCCTGCCAGCAGTCCAGACTTTTCACTAACAGAAAACATTTCACCGTGACATGAAAAACACATCCATGAAGGCCCAGAACTGTTGAGCAGCTAGAATCCTGCATTAGACAAACCACTGAATTCTGCTTTATCTATATTTTACAGTGTTCTGCCTTTTTTGGAACTGAGGTTGTATTTCACTGCTCTATCTGACAATTTATTCTATATATATATACATTGATGCACTTTTATCATGATGTTACTTATGCACATTTTGAGTAACATATTAAATGTGTAACTTTCACAGATTACTTGTTACCTTTACCAATACCACAGGTCAGAGTAGTTTCTTGACCCACAAGTGCCTTCTTTGGAGTGTAACTCAGTCCTTAAGATGCACCACAGAAATACACTGAAAAGAATAATTATAACAAGCATGGGAAGCCATGACAGGGCAAACTTTCTTCATCTCTCCCTTCTCCAGCTGGCACTCTGAGATCCTGCCTGATGTTCAGGCCCTCATCTCTTGCTAACAACAGCCCGTGTATCCCTTTAAATTACCCAGAAAGCCGTTTTGGACAATGTTACTGGCAATGCTGATGATGTTTGCGTTTGTACTCTGCAATGATAACAGTGTTTGGAAATAAGGTTTTCGCATTTTGTCTGTTTTTATTCGCTCTGCTGCCCAGGAATGGATGTTTCTGGTTTCTTTGCCATGCTGACCGAGGCTCAGCCCACACCCAAGAGAAGAACATAATTGGCGGTTGATGTAAAGAGACCCAACTGAGCACGTGACCTAAGCAAAGGCTAAACATACACCATCACTGCTTGGATACAAATTTAATGTTTCAATAAACTCCACGGACCACTAAGAACTACTTTAAACTTTATGAAAGGCAGACTTGATGGGGGCCCTTGTGAGTGATTTCTTCGGGGGAAATTACAGGGTCTTGAAATCAAATATGGACCCAAATGGAACCGGAAGTGTAGAAGTAGGATAGCAGCAACTTCCAGGTGTGGATGCATGCAGCTGATATTAAAGTGTTCACCAGCTGATAAGCTGACCAAACATTTTTGTTTTACCTGAGCATTTTGTTTTTATATTGTGTGTACACACATTAAATTTGCTATGCAATTAAACTGATAAGCTGGAAATAGCTGGAAAATGTGCTCTAACTAACTTCTTGAGATGCTATCAGCAGTCTGTCTGTTAAAGCTGCTGCTGTGCACATTTCTGAAAGTTAGCATTTGCCTATTGCCAGTCGACCAAACAAGTGTTACTTTATCTTACTTGACTGCTCTCATAGATTGCTGTAAGATTATTTCTGGAAAACTCTGACTCAGCTGTTGGTTGGAGGCAACTTGCTGTCTTGCTTTGGAGAAAATCAGACTTTCAGAGCTGCAGCAGCCAGAAATGAACATAATTAGAAGTACTCAGCCAGACAGCTGATACACTGCTGCACACAGTGTTCTATAAAGGTAGAAAGGTAGAAAGGGCAGATCAGAAATAGTTTTTTTTTTTGTTTTTTTCCCTATATCTCACTCTGTCCTCCGGCATAAACAATTGGTGAAAATCATTCATGATTTTCCTACTTTCTCTTGTTATCTGGCTCATTTTGCACTCTTCCCCCCCAAAAAAAACAACAAAAAAAGCAAAAACATCAAACAGTAGGCAGACTGTTTGATCTATCTCATTGTGGGATCATTTGAAGATTTCAAAGCTAAATAAAACCACTTTTGGTATTTTTGACACTTAAGCATAGGTGGCAGAGTCCTGTATTTAAGGATAATGACAAATCCTCTACATTGAGCTTAAGAAAATGTTAGGTTTCTCTGTCTACATCAGGCAGCATCAGCCAGTTTGGAGTTGAAATGTACCAAAAAACAAAAAAACTGAACAAAAACAAAAAACTGTCACTATGAAAGACAAAGGAAACAGAAGTGGATTTATACTTGACTTGTCTGTTTATAATCATAGTTGAGTTGAGCTCATACTGCATTGGAATGTCTGTGAAACAACAACACTTTCTGTGTATGAAATACAAAAATGTCAGCCAGCAAACAATGTTGACAAAACACAATGTCACCGAACTTGCTCGAGAGCATAGTTAGCACTGCACCATAATGACTGATGCTGTTTCTGAGCACTGTGTTTGGTCTGTCTCAAAATAAGTGTTGGAGTTAAACTGTAAGTTAAGACCCACATAATTCACATATCTTAGTGTGTAGAGTTTGTATATGAAGACATGGCCACAGGAAGCTAGATGGAGTTTAAGGTGCAGAGTAACAATGGTGGGGCCAAAGCTCGATCCGGTGTGGTTTAAGGGTTTATTTTATGGCTGATGGACACTGTGTGGGTCGGTTCTCCGACTGTAGCCTGGAACACAAGCTCCAACTGTGACTAAATGTG